>JAOTRH010482674.1:0-25228 GCA_034768845.1 Heliamphora exappendiculata | reverse complement strand
GTTTAAATTAAAATCGTTTATTTATTATAATACATTTTTATTTGTTCATATTTTTGTGATTCTCCTACCAAAATAATATTTTATATATATAAATAATTTATTATATAAAATTTATAAAATAAATAATTCAAATTTTCATTATAAATTCACCAAAAATTCATAAAATACAATTTTGAGCGGTGTTGTGGACCTAGTCTTAGGAGGAAATAATCCCTATCCACTGTGGAGGCGCTAGCGTTTTCATCGGGCTTTTCGAAATTGGCGCCGGAATTTGAAGTAACGGTCAAAAAGCAAGCCCCCAAACCAGGCGGGTTTTTCAAGATTCATTTTTTTGTTTTTTTGTTCTTTTTACAGTAATAAGAAACTAGAAAAAGCGAGGGTCCAATCACCAACAATCGAGCTGTCATCCACGCACCAATTTTGAGTGGTACTTTTGTCTAATTTGTGACTCGATTTTGTAAGTAATTAAAAGACTGTAAGTGTAAAATTGGATGCTCAAATTTTAAAAGATCCAAAGTGATAGGAGGTGATGGACGGTGGCGTTTGTGGTAGTTATGGTGGCCAAAAGTTACTATGATAGCGTAGAGAAGAGAAACAAAAAGAAAAGAATCTTATCAAAAGAGAAAAAATGGATGGAATTTTGGAAAAATGGTGAGAGTCGACATCGACTCTGTTGGCGGCATCGACAACAACTGGCCAGCGATGGCGTAGTGGCTAAGGAGAGAAGAGAGAAGGAAGAGAGCTGAGAGAGAGTTCGCGACACTACCGTCCGACACCATTCTCAGCCACCACGCCACCGCTAGCCAATTGTTGTCGACGCTGCCGATCACTTGAGTCGCCGTCAACTCCCGTCGTTTTCCCAAAACTCCATCCATCTTTCCTCTTTCGGTAAAATTCTCTCATTTTTGTTTCTCTCCTCCACACTACCATAGTCACTTCCGGCCACCATGACCACCACCAGTGCCACCACCCACCACTTCTAGGACCACCGTCGATCACCTTGGACCCTTTAAACCACCGCAAAACAACCGCGGTCGCCACCACTCTCAATGACCTTTTATTTTTATAATTTGTATACAAACAGCCACCACTGTACACGATTAATAATATTTACTACCATTTTAACAATCTAATGCCCCTAATGAGAATCCCTAAAGTGGTTGGTTTAAAAATTCTCGCATGGGCGATGAACCACTTGCCAATTACAGTCTATTTCTAGGGTGAAGACATGACAAAAAGTGATTTTACATAATAAAAATTATAATTATTTATTTGTTAAAAAAGTCATGCAATATTATTAGAATTGGATTGAATTGGATTGGTCAACTCAATCAGTTAAACAGGTAGTTGATCTGATTAAAAATTTGAATTAACACATTAAATTAACATAATATCAAAGTCGTTGTTTTAAAAAAAAGTTTTAAATCACAGTTGAACTGGTAATCAAATCAAACAACCCTAGGTAACTAGAGCCACCCAATTTCAAATAATCTTAGTTTTTTCTAATTAAACTTCTAATTAGCTGGCTTAGAAAATAATTAGTGAATACCTAATTTGTCAATTTTCCCCCAAGGCCGTCACAAACATTTTATCCTTCCTGCTCTATGCTTTCTTTTGCTACTCTTTCTTTATTTTTTTTTCTTTTTTGTCCTTATTTAAAATATTAAATTATTTTTATGTTGTCTTCTCACTTTTTGCTTGTTTGTTACTTATGGTTATTTTATTTTCACTTGAAGGTTAATGTTGTTTTAAATTTTGATTATTTTTGTTAAATATTGTAATTATATAATTAGAATCGTGCTTAGATTATGAAATGTCTTCATTTTTTTATTTAAATTATGAGTTTAAAGTTATTTTTTATTTAATATTTATAATTTTAAAATTATTAATAACGTAATTGTAACGTAATAATTCAATTTTAATTTGATTTTAGTTGAACCAGTAAGCCATCTATCCATTCTCTTTTTCAATTTACTCAATGGTTCACTTTGAAAATATTAGAATCATATGACTTCGTTTATATCATACTCTGATAAATACCTAATAATGTGATTATTTTAGATTTTACAATATGTATACCTAATAATATGATCATTTTAAATTTTACAATAGTATCTCAATCAACTGTAATTTTCACTTTTCATTTATTTTATCTATGATTTTTTTTTTATTATCAACGATCATTCTTTGCAAAAATTGAACATATGATATAGTATCATCTTCAACTAGAGCACGAATAGATAAATGAATATTATGCATCAATGTCTTGGTTTTCCTAAGGATATTGCCAATTTTGATTATATTAATTTTACGCTCATATACAAATATTTTAATTTTAATTATACAAATTTAAGTTTATTTTCTTGATTGGCAATTTGGTTTTTTTAATTTTTTTGCTAAAACGCAAAAAAAGTCAACTTTGCCTGATTGACAAAAAATTAAAATGTTAAAAATTTAAAATGTCAAATTAAAACACAAATTCTCAAAATATTCAAATTAAATTCTCACCATTTTTAAAATATAATAATTCTCCTTATTCATAATTTATTTAATATTACTACTAATTATGTATAATTATTAATATCAAATATATAAAATGATAAAATTGATAATTTTGAAAATAAAAATAAAAAAAAACTAACTTCTTATCTAAATAATTAATTTTTAAAAAATTAATTTAAAAATTTAGTTAGAAAACAACCAAACAACCTACTTTAAAATTAATTTAACTTTTGAATTAGAAATACAAAAAAAATAAAAAAAATTAAATTTTAATCTGATTACTAATCAGCCCTTAAAAGTACGTATGATATGTTCTCCCCTCGTACACATGTAAGCCCTCGGTTACTGCAAAAAGCCGACGTTTACGTTGTTTCGAATTCCCACCCAACGTACTCTCCACGTCAAACCGTGTGGTCCCTAACCTCGCCCTTTTCTCCATCCCATTTTCGATATTAATGACGATGGCTCCCGCCGTCCGATTTGGCGCAAAGATCAAATCGATTCTTTACCGCCAAACGTTTCGAATAACGGTCCACCACCAGACCAAACCAACTGTAGCTTGAACGGCCGTTACGGCAGTTTTCTGGACAGCGAAGCGCATGTTTTCTATTGTCCCACCACGTGGCAAGATCATGGACCGACGTCCTGAACAGATCATGCGACGGACATCAAAGAACTGTTGACTGAACAATTTTTTTTTTTGGGGCTTGTCCGCTGGTTATGGGGGGCACGATAGTTTTTCCTTTTCTTCTAATTTAATGGAGGACGGCTCATTGCTCTTTTGGGAAAAATTATTGTATAAATAGGAATATCACGTTAATATATTAATGTTATGTATTTATTTTATTTATATATATATATATATAATATGTGATCATTTAAATTTTGTTCAGTTGTTAAAAAATTAAAACCACAAAATAATTTACGAAAAAAAGTAAAGAATTTTTTTTTAAGGAATTAGTTTTTATAACCTATTTAGTTTTAAAAAATTGATATAAGAATTTATTTTTTACCTATTTGCTATGCATAATTTTGTATATTTTTAATAGAATTTGTTTTATAAAAAAATATTTATTGTAAGAAAAATATTTTTAGATATTTATGTTTTTTTTTTACATCAACTGAACACATATACAGGTAAAAAAAATAATTTTTTATTTTTTATTTTTTTATTTTTTATTAAATAAACGAAGCCTAAACGTGGGACTATGTTGATATGTTCTAACTATACTTTTTTAATGTATGATAAATTACTAAAATTATGAATACATAGTGTGCGTGTATTATATGAGCATACTACATTAATATGTTGACGCGGCATTTCCTATCAACTACGTTCAATTATTTTTTGTTTGATTTTACGTACCACTTTAATAATTTGAATTATTTATGTTTTGATTAATTTTACATGAATAAAATAAATTATTGATATAATTTTAAGTATAATTGTTTATTCTCTTACACAAAATTGATCCCAATATGTGATTATCGAGTTAATAAATTTAACTTTTTACATTAATAATATACCGACTAAACCTTAAAATGTGAACAATTTGAATCATATGTAAATCAAAAAATGTGCATACTGAATGGACAGTTCTAATTTTGAAATTATTTTAAATGTGCCGTCCTCAATTTAATGAATAGAAATTGTTAAATTATAAAATTTTTAATACCCTTTTTGGTTTAATTTGTGTTGTTTTTTTATTTCTATATTTTTAGATTTTTTACTATTTGGTTAAGTGTTTTTATATTTCTAAATCGTAAAAGTAAAAATATTTAATAAAAATTTTAAAAAATTACTAAAAATAAATATAAATAACATAAAATAAAATTCATCTCAATAAAATAATTTTTTAATATAATTAATTTGAAAATATGAAAATTTCAAAACTGACTTAGGTGGGGCGGCATCTGTTTGAGCCGCCACGTAGGCGTGAGTAGGCGGCGAACGTGTTTTCTGACGGAGGTGCACGTGATAGGTGGCAAGAGCAGGCCGGTGGGGGCCCACGAGCATTAACGGCGACGTTACGCTTTCTTCTTCCGACACGTGTCTAGGTAACAGCAAAATTTAATACACCGTTTTTAACGGAAAAAACATAATCAGTCCGAATGCGTGCTTCCGCGACTACTGACGTTTCCAGTCGTGCCCCTAGAGTTGTGCGTCATTTGTGAAAAAATTATTAAGTTTTTTACTTAAAATTATTTTAAATTATTTTAAATTAAATAAATAAAAAATTATTTTGATAAATCTTGAAAAAAAATAGAGTTTAAGGACAAAAAAAACAAAAAAAAAATAGTTTAAAATCACTTTGAGAGCGTTTAACAAAATTATTGCTAATAATTTTTAATTTTGTTATTAATTTTAATTATAAATGATTATTTTTTTAAATATTCACAACTTCTGTCATAAATTATAATTGTTTTTTTTGTTTTAGTTACACAGTATAATTTTTATTAAATACTTACTGTACGGAGAACGCCCGTAGATTGAATTTATTAAAGTGGATCTAACCCGATCGATCCTGCTGATGAAGCAACCCCTTGCAAAAATAAACGCACGTGAACTAGCCAACAGCGGACTGCCGAACACCCCTCCAACAAAAAACTTAGTAGATGAACGAAATCCAAGCTATTAAGTAGAAGCTGCCACTTTAGATATTTGGAAAAATAATGCTCTCCCCTTCCTTACGGTTTGTCCCCCTTCCTATATAGTAGGAACACCATTTCTTCTCTCTCTTTGAGGATCATAATTAGCTTCTCTGACTTATCTGGACTTTCTTTGACACACCTGGAGAAACCCAAATTCCCAACTGACACCTCATCTGCCCCCGCTGCGAAATTGGCAGCGGCGTTGGCCTGCTCATCATCACATCACCTCGCTCTCCACCTCGGCCGTTCTCTGAGCCGAGCTCCACCGGCGCGTGGTGTTTTAGATCAATCGTATTCAATGCCTGTCATATCAGACCTTGTCGCAATTAATGCCCATCTTTCGGGGTCAAATCGGGCATTAAATGCGTCAGAGTTTGACCATTGAGTCATGGTTGAAACCGCTGTCTGTGTCTGTGTATTTACCTCGGTCGTACCCGTACCGAGGTGGTCTTCACGACGGGGCGGTACCTCGTCAGGTCAAGGAGAGACCCACCGGGTACAGCACAGACCTGGGTCATGGGCCATCCATTATGGACCTCGGCCCATATCCCTTCATTTGCCCTTTAGTTTTCCTCGGGTTTGGCTCGAGGAGAGCCAAACCGTTCCCCTTTGCATTTACTGCGCCGCCGCCGCTAGTTTTTAAAGCTTTTTAAATGCTAATCATGCCTACCACGTGTCGGAACGTGTCTGGTTCCGCTTGAGGTGCCTCGCCCCATCCCGGGGGTGGGCAAGCGCCCTTTTATCCTCCCAAAGCAACCGTTGGCGCTTGATGCAGGGGATCTCTCTGTATATAATGGAGATCCTCGTCCCTTTCCCCCCTTTCTGGTGCCCTCATTTGTCTGTCGCACACAGTCGCTGAAGCATTTTCTTCCCTCGACTCCATCAACACTGGTGAAATCTTATTGTCAACGTCAGAGTCCATTGGAGCTCTCTTCCATTCTCCCTACGGGCCTTATTCTCTTACCAGTAAGTTTAGTTGCTCCCGTTCTCGTTCTCTTCTTCTTTGTTTTTTGTTTTTTCGTTCTTCTCATCCTCTCTTCTCACGGTCCTTAGTTAGGGTTCCCTCTTCTTTAGCGTCCCTGGTCTCCCTTTCCTTCTCTATCCCCTAGGTTCATCTCCCTACCCCGTTGTCATGGTAAGAAAGGGGAAATTCGTAAAAGAAGTTAACACCCCTGCTGCTATGGCCGCCTTTAGGGAAAAATGCCATATCCCTCCCTCTGTCACGGTTCGCTATTGCAACCCTAACGTCTCTGGCTCGCCTTTTCGCCCCAGAGAAAACGAGGTAGAGTTCCCCATAGCCTCCATAGGAATGGCCCAATGGCGATACTTCTAAGGTCGGCAAAATGTCTAAGGTCAGCAAAATGTCTTGCCAGAGGAATGGCCCTTCTTGCGGACATTGCGGGCCACTCCAAAGTGAACCTTCCCACTCTCTTTGAACGAGTATATCAGCTCGGCGTCGTGGTAAGTGACTAGTACGCTCCTTTATTTTATAACTTTTTACTCCTTTCTGTCTTTATATGCATATTTATTTGTTTGTTTGTTGTTTCTTTTCTTCTTCTTTTTTTTGTCAGCAATTCCAAGCAATAACCGTGTTGCATGATCGCTTTGCCGAGGTCTCTAGGGAGACAAAGAAATTAGGCAAGGCACTTGCACAATCCACTAAACACGCCAAAAGTTTGGAGGTGGACCTGGCACGCAATGTCTCTGCTCTCCAAGGGTTGGAAGCTCGCTTGAAGGTGGCCGAGGAAGAAGGAAACCAGGCCAAAGAGGAGGTGGCCACCGTCATTGCGGCCAATACCGAACTCCGCAACATGATAGCAACAGCTCAAGCGGAGGCTGAGACCCAACGAAAAATTGTTGCTGACCTCGAAGCTGCAAGGACCGAGCGCGACGGCCAGCTTTGGCAACAAGGCTGGGACGAGTGCGATGTGCATCTAACGAAGGAGGTACTCAGTATTAAAGCCGAATTGATGGCTCTGGGATACAAACAAGGCCTCGAACGCGCTAGGGTGCCCCTGAGCTCCCCTCTTTAGAGAGATCCCCCAACCGATGTCGAAGCTGCGGCGGCCATCGATGAGCAGATTGCCGAAGTGGATCCCACGGCTGCTGGGGGGGGGGGGGCGCAGCTTGCCGAAGTGGATCCCACGGTTCCTGAACCCCCCCCCCCCCCCCCAGAATTACCTCTTCCTCGCCTTGGCGATATGTAAGACACGGCCACGAGCCGTCACGCCTTTGACGGAGAAGAAGTGGTGGAAATTCAGGACAACGGCTAGGAAGAATAGGGTGGAGATGGCCGGGCTGAAGTAGTGGACACTGCCCCACAATAACTGTTGCAACGTTATTATTTTTATTTTATTGTATTTTATCTTTCCATGTAACGCTTCGGCCATTTTGATCTCTGTAAGGCCGGGCTTCCCCACTTTGTACTCGTTTCATTTATCTAATGAGTATGTTTTCTCTTTCCATTGCTGATGATAGTGTGTTTCCTTTACCTTATTCTTGCCTTTTCTTTCTCTCTCTTTGTCTTTTTGGTCTCCTTCCGATGAGGGATCGTTAAAAATCCTGAGAGCTGGACAGCTCTTGAGAGGATATTCTCTATTCAGGCTGAGATGGCCTTCTTCGAGGAGGGTTGTGAGAAACCCCGAGAGCAGGACAACTCTTAAGCAGATGTGGCATCCTCAGGCCGAGATGGCCTCCTTTGAAGAAAGTTGTTAGAAACCCTGAGAGCAGGACAGCCCTTGAGAGGATGTTCTATTCTCATGCCGAGATGGCCTCTTTCGAGGGGGGTTGTTAGAAACCCTGAGAGTAGGACAGCTCTTGAGAGTATGTTCGACCCTCAGGCCGAGACGGCCTCCTTCAAGGGGGTTCTTAGAAACCCTGAGAGCAGGACATCTCTTGAGAGGCCGAGACGGCCTCCTTCGAGGAGGATTCTTAGAAATCCTGAGAGCAGAACAGCTCTTGAGAGGATGTTCTATCCTCAGGCCGAGATGGTAGAAACCCTGCAAATGGAAAACAGATATACAAGAAAGATGATTTCATTGATGTTCACAAAACATGAGATGGATTACAAGCTCTCAGTGGTAAAAAAAACCATCAAATTGGCATAATTCCATGGCCTCGGTACATCTTTTCCTTCCACGTCCCGGAGATAGTAAGCTCTAGCCCCGGTAGCTGCTTTAACTATAAATGGCCCTTCCCAATTCGGACCCAATTTCCCCTCTCCCGGGACCTTCGTGTTTCCCATAGCTTTCCTCAAGACCATGTCACCGGTGACGAACCCCCTTGGTTTGACTCACTTGTTGTATTCTCGGCTCATCTCGCGTTGGTAGGAGCTTATCCTTAACAGCGCTTCCTCCCAGCGTTCTTCTACTAAGTCTAGGTCTTTGCAAGCAAGTTCCCATTCCACCCAGGATCGAAGTCGTCTAACCTCATTGTTAGGAGACCTATTTCGAGAGCTATCACTGCCTCAGTGCGATAAGCCATAGAGTACGGAGTCTCCCCGGTCGAGCGCCGAGGCGTAGTACGATAGGCCCATAAGACATGGGGCAACTCTTCCACCCACCTCGCCTTTGTTTTTTCCAACCTCTTCTTCAGTCCTACAAAGATAGTTTTGTTTGAGGCTTTTGCCTGTCCGTTGCACTGCGGATACGCCGGGGTGGAATTATAGAATACTATTTTTAGTTCGGCACAGAATCGACGACACAACTGCCAATCAAATTTGGTGCCATTTTCCAAAATAAGTGCACGGGGATCCCAAAGCGCGTCACATTATTCTTCCACACGAACCGTTTCATATCAGCCTCTCGTTTGCTCGTGAGTGGTTCGGCCTCGATCCACTTAGTAAAGTAGTCCATTGCCACTACCATAAACTTTCTATTCCTCGCAGCCCTGGGGAAGGGTCCAATTATATCCAAACCCCACTGTGCAAACGGCCAGGGGCTAGTAAGTGGGTTTAGCTTCCCCGTGGGCTGGTGGATAAGAGGGGAGAAGAGTTGGCACTTCCCACACTTCCTTACATACTGCTGTGCGTCTTTCTGCATATAGGGCCACCAGTACCCCTGGGTGATAGCCCGATGCGCCAGAGACCTCTCTCCTGTATGGCTTTCGCAAATACCATCGTGAATTTCATAGAGGAGATCCTCGACCAAACTAGGGTGTACGCACAAGAGGTACGACCCCGTATATGAATGGCCATACAACTTCTCAGTTTGGCTTAGCCAAAACCTTGCGGCTTTCAGTCTGATTTTATGTGCCTCCTTCCTTTCTGGTGGCAATGTTCCGTCCCTCAAGAAGGAGGTAATGGAATCCATCCACGAGGGACTTGGTTCGGTCAGTAAGATTTCTTGCGAGCTCTGGACGACATCTATACTTGCTTTTGACAAAAATTTCACCACTACGGTCCTTTCGGCTCTCGCCGAGAGTGCCGAGAAGAGTCTGGCCAATGAATCCGCATGGCTATTGATCGCTCGGCTCACTCGGTCAACCTTGCACGTTGTAAATCGGCTCATTGCCTCCTTGGACTTGTCAAGATATCGTGTCATGCGGTCATCCCTGGCTTCATAGTTTCCTGCCAACAGATTTACTACCAATTGGGAATCGCTGAAAACCTCTAGTTCGGCAATGCCGAGCTTCTTAGCAGCTTCTAGGCCTGCCAACAGTGCCTCGTACTCTGGCTCATTATTTGATGCGCGAAATCCTAACCGCAAGGCTTGTTCTAATACACCCCCGTTCGGGGGCGTGATGATCGTTCCCACCCCCGCGCCTTTATTGTTTGTCGCCCCGTCTACGTAGTGCTTCCATACTCCTTGTGAACTCTACGTAACGGCTAGTTCATCCTCCCCTCCCTCTTTCGTTCCTGGGGTGGCCTAGGAGAATTCAGCAACAAAGTCGGCAAGTACTTGAGCCTTAATAGCTATCCTCGATTCGAAACTAATGCTGTGCTCCCCCAATTTGACGGCCCATTTGGTCATTCCCCCTGTCAAGTCTGCCTTCGCGAAGACAGCTTTTAATGTATACTTTGTAATCACGACAATGGCATGTGCCTGAAAGTAATGATGTTACTTGCAGGATGCAATAACCAGTGCGTATGCCAACTTTTCCAGCGGCAAGTACCTTGTCTCAGCCCCGGTGAGGGTATATCCAACATAGTAAACTGGCCTCTGATGCTTCTCTTCTTCTGCGCTCACGGCATGTGAGGAGACCGCTAGGTAGAGGAAGAGAACCTCGCCTTCCTTAGGTGTTGAGAGCAAAGGCGGAGACGACAAGTGTGCTTTCAAGCCCTAGTGGGCCAGTTCGCACTCTTCACTCCAGCGGAACTGCTCTCCCTTCCTCATGGCAAGAAAAAGCTCTCGGCACTTGTTTGGAGACGGGCTTATAAACCGATCCAAAGCTGCCGTCATCCCCGTCAATCTCTACACGTCCTTAACTGTTCACGGAGTCCTTACCTCCAAGATGGCTCTGATTTGATCCAGACTACCTTCGATTCCCCGGTTTGTAATATGAAAACCAAGAAACTTCCCCGAACCAATGCCGAACGCGCACTTTGCCGCATTGAGACAGAGGCGATGGGCTTTAAGAATATCGAACACTTTTTAGAGGTCGGCCAGATGCTCCTCCTCCCTCCTTGATTTCACCACCATATCGTCGACATAAGCTTCCATAGTCTTTCTAAGCACTTCGGCGAACATCTTTGTTACCATTCGTTGGAAGGTTGCCCAGCGTTTTGTAGGCCGAACGGCATCACTTTGTAGCAATAAGTCCCACGTGGTGTGATAAATGATGTCTTTTCCTAATCTTTGCCTAATAGGGCGATCTGATGATATCCCCTGTACGCATCCAAGAAACTCATGCGTTGGTGTCCCGCCGTGGTATCTGCGAGCTGATCGATCTTTGGGATAGGAAAACTATCCTTCGGGCATGCTTTATTGAGGTTGGTGAAGTTCACGCACACCCTCCATCTTCCATCCTTCTTCCTGAAGACTACTGTATTGGACATCCACTCCGGATACTGTACCTCTCTTATTGCCCCTGTCTCTAATAGCCTTCCTACCTCCTCCCATACGGCCTCGGCATGGTAGGGTGCCGAACGGCGAGCCTTCTGCCTGGCCAGTTTCCAAATTGAGCAGGCGTTAAAGGAATGACAGATATGGGTAGGATCTATTCCTGGCATTTCGTAAGGTGTCCACGTGAATGCCTCGACATTGCTTTGCAATAGCCTGAGTAAGTCTTTCCTTTGTTGTTCGGCCATGGTGGAACAACAGAAAAAATCCCTCGGGGTTATTCTGATTAATCAAGACCATTTCGAGCTCCTCAACGGCTTTGTCCCTGGCTTCCGTCCCGACATCCTCTAAGATGGCCCCAGATTGCACCTCGATCGTTTTGAATTCTTCTGTTTTGACTTCGGCCTTTAAGGCTGCCACGAAGCAGCTTTTGGACGCGACTTGGTCTCCATAAACCACTTCCACTTTGCTTTTGGTTGGAAATTTCAACACTTGGTGATATGTAAAGGGGACTGCCTTCAACTCATGCAACCATGTCCGTCCCATGATAGCATTGTAAGCAGAGGGAACATCTACTACTAGGAACTCTGTTAGGGACTTAAATGTTCCTATCCTGATCGGGATCGCAGCTCTCCTCCTGGGCCACACTGGTTGAGAATCGAATCCCACCATGGAGTTTGTGACGGGATCAAATCCTGGGTGCATAACCCAAGTTTTGTGTAGAGAGCATAATACATCTCCTCGACCGAGCTTCCTTGATCAATTAATACCCATTTAACGTCAAACCCGACGATATTGAGGGACATAACCAAGGCGTCGTTGTGTGGATGCTGTACCCTCTCCTCGTCTTCTTCCGTGAATGTGATGTCTCCTCTACCCCCCGATCTATTTCTCTTCCCCGTAATCGTCTATACTCGCATCACCTCAGCTAAATGGCCGAGCCTGCACATTTGTCCCCGCATGGTGATCGTTCGCCCATGCTCTGCCACTCCGTTGATCACGTGGATGGTCCTATGGCTCGCGGGTCTGGCAAGTTGCTATTCTCGCCTTGTGGAGATTGGTGTTCACTGATCCGCACTCTCTTCTATTAATTCTTTCAGATGTCCTTGCTAGACCAAATCCTCCAAGTGCTTTTTGAAGGCGAGGCAGTCCTCCGTCTTATGGCACTTCTCCTATGGTAAGAACACTTCCACGGTGTCCCCTTTTCCTCTGCCGCTCGTATGATAAAATCGGGGAGCCTGGGCGGCCATGCGAAATAGAGCCTATCCCTTATTTTAGGTAGAATCTTATGAAGCAATTCCTTGAAGACGGTATTGACGTCCCTTCTCCCATAATTTACCCCAATCGGACGTGAGATCCTGTCCGCTCTTCCCTTGGCCTCTTACTTGGCTGCAGCGGGCTCCCCATTGCTTTCCCCAAATCGACTTTCCTAGGTCTATCTAGGCTCGCCCTTCGCTCCTACGGTTTCGCTTCCATCTCGGCCTTCCCCATGTCCTCATCCACCTGGATTTACTCCTCCACGCGGCTCATCAGTACTGAGATATTGTGGGGAGGCTTCTTCGTCTAAGAAGCCCTCAACTTGCCTCCGGGTTGCAACCTATGTTTGAACGATGCTACGGCCAGCTCCTCGTTGAAATTCTCAATATCATTATACACCTCCCAATACTTTCTGGCGTAATCCCTCAAAGATTCCTTTTTCCCTTTTCGGAGTGCCATTTGGGAATCGATTTCTTTTGGGATTTTTGTATTCGTGACAAAGCGCGCCACGAACCCTTTTGAGAGATCCCTCCAGCTCATAATCGATCGCGGCAACAATCGATCAAACCACCTTAAACCAGCCTCTCTCAAACTAGACGGGAAGACTTTGTACATGAGTGTGTCGTTACTGCTCCACAACGTCATCATCTGCTTGTAGTGGCTGATGTGGGTGTTCGGGTCAGAGCGCCTGTCATAGGACTTGAATCTGGGAATGAAAAAGCTCTTGGGTGGTTCCGCCTCCTCTATGTGCCAGACGAATTGCGTGGTCCCTGCTTCGTCCCACTATTCATCCGTTACCTCCGTCGTATTTCGTGCAGACCGTGAACCACCCTCCTTTCTTGGGTCTTCTTTCTGTGGGAACTTTTACGGTTGGGGATTCCTCAGAGTGTGACTACTATCCCCATCCGAGCCTTCCTTGTCCCTTGGCTTAGTGAACTCCTTGAGTATCTGCACTAACGCCAGAGTGACTCCAGGCACTCTCATCCTGCCTCTTGCTCCTGACTGTTCACGTTCCCCAGTATGCGAGCTCCCCACCTGGGCCTGTGAGTCTTGCTCTCGCTGCTCCGATTCGTGGGTCTTCAGAGAGGCGCGAAGCCTCATTATCTCTTCTCTCATCGCATGGATTGTGGATTCCTTGCCAAACTCTGGCTCCAGAACTCTCGTTGTCCCATCTTCCGGTCTCTTATCGTCTTTTCTTCGAACCTTTAGCCTTCTTTTTGCGTCTGGTGTGGCATGTTCATCAAGGATAGTATGTACCGTTGAAGGGGTTTCCATCAGAAGTTTAACGATCTGTTGTTAACTGAATTTTTCACAGACAGCGCCAAATGTACGGGGAACGCCCGTAGATTGAATTTATTGAAGTGGATCCAGCCGGCGGCTAGATTTTCTACAGACGGCGCCAAATGTACGGGGAACACCCCTAGATTTTCCTGCTGATGAAGCAACCCCCTGCAAAAATGAACGCACGTGAACTAGCCGGCGACGGACTGCCGGACTCCCCTCCGACGGTCAAGTTAGTAGATGAACGGAATCCAAGCCATTAAGTAGAAGCTGTTACTTTAGATATTTGGGAAAATAATGTTCTTCCCTTCCTTACGGTTTGCCCCCTCCTTATATAGTGGGAACACCCTTTCTTCTCTCATTTCGAGGGTCATAATTAGCTTCTCTAACTTATCTAGACTTTCTCTAACAAACCCGGCAAAACCCCTGTTCCCAGCTGACAACTCATCTGCCCTCACTGTGGAATTGGCGGCGGTGTCGGTCTGCTCATCATCACATCACCTCGCTCTCCACCTCGGTCGTTCTCTGGGCCAAGCTCCGCCGACGCGTGGTGCTTTAGGTCAATCGCATTCAATGCCTATCATATCAGACCTTGTCGCAATTAATGTATATCTTTCGGGGGTCAAATCGTACATTAAATGTGTCAGAGCTCAACCATCGAGTCGTGGCCAAAACCGTTATCTGTTTCTATGTATTTACCTCGGCTGTACCCGTACCAAGGTGGTCTTCTCGGTAGGGCAGTACCCCGTCGGGTCAAGGAGAGACTCACCGGGTATGGCATGGACCTGGGTCATGGGCCATTTGTTATGGCCCTCAGCCTATATCCCTTCACTTACAACCTCTGCTACAATGGTGGTGTAATGCTGTTTGATATTACTGAAACTAGTAACTTATAGATTGTAACTTATAGTAGAAGTTATGAGTGCTTGATAAAAATTATTATTTATAACTAAAATAAATAAAATAATAATTATAATTTGTAATAACTATTTTAGCATTATCATTATCTGAACATGAATTCTACACTCATACTTTTGGGAGGTCACAACGTAAAGCTCAACAAATTATAATTTATATCATTATATTTATTAAGACATTTTACATATATATATATATATATATATATATATATATATGCAATTTTAAAAACTTAACAACAATTTATGTGAATACCAACCGAGTTATTTCTTTATGTAATTTGTTTTAATAATTATACTATCACAGGTTGATATCAATAATTTCATAATTGTTGACAATAAGGATATTATGCAATAATTTTAAAACATAAAATCTTGTTGAATGCAATTGTATAAGTTCATAATATTTACATATTTATTGTCAAAATAACATTATAAATATATTAAATTGTATTTCACTTATTAATTGAGTTGTCTAATTTAATTTGTGTTATGTTGATATTAGATGAATAATTTTTAACTAGTTTAAAAGTTCTTTATCTTATAAAATAAGTAAAATTTATGTTTTAAAAAAAAAAAAAATTTATTGGTTTATTTTGATTTATTTTGATCTTTTTAAAAAAAGAAATCATATTTTGGTCAATTTTTTTTATTTTTTCGGTCAGTCTCAATGAGATACGTCAAAAAAATAAAATAATTTAACAAAATAAATAACTTTTTGCTTAAAATAAAAATAAATAAAATAAATAAATAAACAATTATTACAAAGGGGCCAATAATATAACTATTATATTAGCACTATACTCTCTCTTCATCAAAGTTACTAGCTTTAAGAACATTTAAATGCTCCAGCCGGTCACTATCATGCATCAACCGGTGTTTTCTATTTTAAGTTATGATTTTTTTTTCGCTTGCGGCTATTTAAAGTTTGGTTTAAAAATAAATTTTATTTTTATTTTATTTTGTATGAATTTTTTTTTGTCCCTCCTAACAAATAAAGTGAAGATAGTATTTATTTTTAACAATGCTATAAACCTAAAAAAATACTCAAAAAATTATTCAGAATTTAAAATAAATAGTTAAAATTAACTTAAAGTGTGTTTCACATCCTATTAAATATTGATTTACACCAATCACTTTTAGGGTAGAATTCAGAGTACTTTTTCTGAATACATAGGCTTTTCTATTTATTTTTTTGGCTCTATTTTCTTTTGCCCCGTCCCCTATTACATCTTAGGTGTTTGGCCAAACTTTTTAGCTTCTTTCTGTTAATGTAATTAGTTATAAGTTACAATTTTTTTCAAACACACACAATTTTTACTACAAGTTTTAGCTATTTATTTTTTTATTTTAACTACAAATTATAATCTTTACTAAATGCTCGCAACTTTTACTACAAATTACAATCTATAAGTTACTAATTTCAACAATTCCAAACATCCTCATACAATAAATATTTTTAATATGAATGCATGTATAAAATATATATATTTTAAATATAATAAGTCTAAAATATTAAAATATTATATTTATCTCTATTTTTTTTTATTTCTTATATTTTATATTTTTAGTTATATTAATTTATTAACTATTATTTATTATTTATTATATTATCTATAATTTTTATTAATATCACACTTTTAAACTTTAAAAATTATTCTCGAAATATTTTCATTCTTGTCCTGTTTTTTGCTACTTTTTTGTTATTTTCTTTTGTCTCTATCCAGATAAAATAGGGGACCAAAATTGGGTTCCGCCCCGCCTCATTGTCATTTTTATTTTTTTAATTGAGTTAAAAAAATAGTGATAAGACTATTGCCCAAGGTAGAAGAAAAAATATTTTATGACATCCTAATTATAGATTTTGGTGATTGACTATTAACTTTATGAGTTAATAGATATGAAAGAAAGAGTATTTTGTGATTTGGTAATTTTAACTGCTAATTTTATGGAAACTCATTTCATATTTGGTTGTTTATGTTATGGAATTTCCTTTTTTGCATTTTGTGCATGCATTATGTATTTATATACTCGTGATGTAAAAATCACTTTTCTTCTTCTTTCGTAAATATAGATCACTATTGACCAAATCGCGTAAATTTTATTATTACTTATATTTTTCTTAACAAAAATTTGTAATTTTATTAACTTGTTATCTGTTAAAAGTAAACAAATAAAAATAATATTATTGCTTATTTATTTTTAATTAATTTGAGGGGGGAAAAAATCAAAACAAATCTTGCAAAATGATCCTTTCCGAATCCGCAAGTGACAAAATTCGAAAATCGGCCGAAACATTGGGAAAAGTAAAATTCGTTATGCAAGCTGTGTTGTCTTAATTATATTTTTGTTAAAATAAACGAACAGTGGCTGAATTTTATAGTTATATTTTTAATACAAATGTGATTTGATTAAATATTTAATGATATTCGATTAATTTAATTGTCTCCAAAAAGTTAACATAGACGGTATCGATAACTTTAGTTTTTCAATTTTTTAGCTAAAAATGTCAAAATATCAAAAAATTTAGACTATTCGTTTGAAAAAAAACAAACAAAAAAACTAAAAAAATTAAAAAATTAAATCAAAACTCAAAATTTTAGAATATTCTATTCAAACTCTCGTCATTTTTTAAATAAGATAATACCACTTATTCATAATTTACTCACTACCACTGTCAATAACATATAATTGTCAATATCAAATATATAGAAGTACAAAATTATTTATTTTAAACAAAAAGTAAAAGATTTAACTTTTTATTCAAATAACGAACTTTCAAAAAGTTAGTTTAAAAGTCAAGTTACTAAATAACATACTTTAAACTCAATTTAGATTTTTGACTAAAAATATGAACAAGTAAAAAAAATTACTTTTTAAAAACATTTTATTTAAATTTTTGTGTTATTTTAAAAAATAATAATATATCTGTTTGATAAATTATTTATTACTGCTGCCATGTAGTTATCAATATGCATAATACATGCAAATTCAAGTTTTTCTTTTTTTAGGGCATTGACTCCATTGCGGCAAAAAAATCATTACTAAAATAGAGACAAGAATAGCTGCCTGGATACCGAAAATAAAGGACATGTTAATTTATTAAGAGAAAGTTTCGATTAATAATCCTGTTTAATTTGAATAAAATATAAAAAAAAATTAATTTTTATTTTAATAACTAATTCTTAAAAAATTAGTTTAAAAATTAATTTATTAAAATACTTTATTTTAAATCAAATTTAATTTTTTAATTAAAAACGTAAAATCAAATAGCTTCTAAGCTAGTTGCTAATTGGAGAGTAAATTAACTAAATTTAAAAAAATTAACTTAAAAACTAAACCAAATAACCTACGCAACTTAGTTTTTTTATTTAAAATGCCAAAAAGAATATACCTTTTAAACTAGTCTCCAATCACCCTCTTAATCCACAATTCACGTTAAATGTGGTGTTTGATTTGATATAATTGTAATTGTAGATCTATAAATTATAATTAAAATTTTGTGATTATATAATTTTAAATAAAAATTATAAACATTTATTATAATTACAAACTTATAGTTTTAAATAGTATAATTTGTGTTCGTTGATTTAAAATTAAAAATTACAAATAAAAATCTATAAGCATATCTGTTTAAATTATTTTAATTTTCCTCATTGTATATTGAAATGTAGAGTAAATATTAAAAAACAACAAGCATTCCGATCGATAATTGGAGTGCCTTTTATTATTCTGTAAAATACTAAAAAGTAATTAATCTTACTTTATAAATTAATTATATTAAAAAATATCACATGATAAATATTATATTTTAATGCAAAAATTACAATGCCACATTGTTAGTGCTCATCTCCACTCAACTCGGGCTGGAATAATGGCTTATTGATATATTTATCGTTTCATATATTTTTTATTTTTTTAATATTTAAGAGAATGAAAATATAAAATTTTAAAAAAATAACCAAGGGATAAAAAAGTTTTCAAATCATACCCAAAAATCTATTCAATATGATTTTTGCATATTTTTTCAGTAAATTTTTTTAACTTTAATCTAAACGAATATATTTTTAATATTTTATCACGAGAAATTAAAAAATAAAAAATTGAGTTTCAAAATTTTTTTTTAAAAAAAGCCTCGAAAGTGGTTTTTTATTTAAAAAGGGTATATTGACTTGGAGTAATTTAAAGGATACTAAAAATAGAAAAAATTATAAAAAGTTAAACCAAACGGATGTTTAATAAGTACCCAAAGTACATTTTCTACTCATCCCAGCTTAGACTTAGCCTATGTTTGGAGTTAAAAGCTTGGTGGCTTTTTTTTGGTGTTTTTTTTATAATTTTTTTATATTTTAATTTTAATTTTTTATTTTTTTGATAAGAGGATTCAAAAAAGTCTGCCCGCTAAAGATCAAATTTTAAAAAAATTTACTAAAAATAAAAAAACTAAAAAAAATAAAAAGCCTACTTAAGTTGATTTTTTTCATCTTATATGAATTTCTTTTGGGTTTTAATTAAATTATTTTTTTACTTTTTAATTTTTAGAGAAATTTAAAAAATATACTAATTTGAACTAATACTAAAAATATTATCTAAAAACGAAAAAAAATCGTAAAAAAAAAATTAGTCCAAATACAAGCTTAGGCCCTAATTGACAATTAACTTATGAGCTATTTTTTTAGCTAAAAAGTTAAATTGAGTTTAAAGTAAATTGTATGATAACTTAGTTTTTAAGTTAATTTTTACGAAATTAAATTTTGGATAAAAAGTTTTTTTTTTGATTTTTTTATTCAAAATAGATAATTTTATCTTTTTATATATTTAATATTAATTATAAAAAATATTATTTGTATTTTAAAAGTGATAAAAGTTTGAATAGAATATTCTATTAATTTATTTTTTATTTAATTTTTTTTATTTTTCCTTAAATAAACAACTTTAATTTTTTAACATTTTAATCAAAAAAATTTAAAAAATCAAAGTTAATCAGGCCTTATAACCATTCATTTGAGGCCGTAGGACGCGTTCTTTGGAATGGTTAGCCAAAAGATTTTTTTTTTTTTTTTTTCACAATGGTTAATCAAAAGATGATCGGTACATTTTGTAACTTAGGCCTTGGCAACAAATTTAAATTTAAAAGAATTTTCCAAAAATTACCAATTTATGACGCCTTGCGCACGGGTTATCAATTGTAGAAGTTAAGAAATTATAATTTATATTTTAGTATTTTTAAAAAAGAATATAAATAATAAAAATATCAAATATTTATTTTATTTATTAATAATAAATTTTTTGATATTTTAAATTATTCGGACCAATTTAAGCGTATTTTGACTAATATTTAAGAGACTAATTTCACCGGTCAATAACGAGAGCCTCATTTAAAAATTGACCGGAGATATTTTTTTCTTTTTAAAATTCAAAATTTTTTAGCATTTTAGTCCTTTTGTTTTTTTAAATAAAATTGTTTTATATTTTTTTTAATTATTATAACTTTTATCATATAAATTTATTTTCTATAAAAAAGTTAATTTTCAAATTTACTCATCGAAATATATATCAAATAAAATTCATATTAAATATAAAATTATATAAAAATAAATCTTAAATAATTTAATAATTTTTCCTAATTTAAAATTTCTTTTGGCTTAAAGCCATTTTAAACGAAATTTTTTATCTTATTATCTTTTGTATTAAAATCACATGTACAATTTACTAAATAAATTTTATTTATTTATTTAATTTAAAATAATTTTAAATAAAATATTTAACTTAAAACTAAATTAGCAAAGCGGCCATAATCAATAAAATCTTTGATTGTTACATATGCATGCATTATATCATGCACTATATATGCAATGTATTTAGTATTTTTTAAAAATTAATTACCAATTTATACCCAAAAAAATTAAAATAAATAGAATATCAGAAAATTACACAATGGGGAGAGAGGAAATAGGTCAGCACGGGCAATCGATCGGGCATTTTAAGGGTCTGATTGGTAATTTAGTTTTTTTAATTTTTTAACTAAAAATTTAAAAAAGTAAATTTTGCTTATTTAACAAAAAAGCAAAAAAACTAAAAAATTAAAAAATTAAATCAAAATATAAATTTTCAAAATATTCAAATCAAATTTTTACCAATTTTAAAATATAATAATACTTCTTATTCATAATTTATTTACTATCACTACCAATTATATATAATTGTTAATTTCATATATATATATATATAAAAGAATAAAATTATCAACATTAAACAAAAAGTAAAAATTTAATTTCTTATCAAAATAATTAATTTAAAAATTATGTTATTAAACAATTTATTTTAAATTTAATTTAATTTTTTTAATTAAAAACATAACAAAAATAAAAAATAATTAAATTTTAAACTAAGTTAGCAATTGGATGCTCGCCATGCCATGTGAGTTGTGGCCCGGCCCACAATTTTGCGTATAGGCATGGTTTTAAAAATATAAATAATTAATAATTAAAATAATAAGATATTTTTAAAAATTTGACCTCGGAGCGACAGATAAAAAGAGGAAGCAAGGAGAAGGCGTGCTTTGCCCTTTCGACAAGAAATCCTGGAAACTTTCTAGTGAGAAACGATTTTCAGAGAGAGAGGGATTGGTGTGGAAGAGGACGGAGGTTCGGTGAGAATCGTTAATGGCGATTTGGTCGATGAAGTGGTAACCTTGGGGGAGAAGACTCGTTAACTTGCATTGGCCTCGTTCGATTCAAAGCTCTCCGTGCTTCGCTGTTTCATTCTACAACTCGTCTCTCCGAAAGAGATTTACGGTGAAGAAGAAGGATTGGCCTCGTTTGATTCAAAACTCTGTGCGCTTCGCTGTTTCATTCTAAAACTCGTTTCCGACAGATTTTCGGTGAAGAACAAGAAGAAGAAAGAAAGAAAGAAAGAAAGAAAGAAAGAAACGAACATGGAGTGGCCTGCGTATTTAGACGAATATGAAAAGCTTGTCATACGGATGACTTCACCAAGGTCTGTGTGTGTGTGTGTGTGTCTTCCCCTACGTTTCAAGTTTAAGCATCTCTCTCTCTCTCTCTCTCTCTCTCTCTCTCTCTCTCTCTCTCTCTCTCTCTCTCTCTCAGTTTAGGGTTTCTTGTGATTTCGTAACGAATTGTTGTGAAACTGTGTTCGTTCAGCGAATACAATGATTTCTGCAACTTTTCTTTCAGTTCCTCCCAGAAAGAAAATAAAATTTAAAAAATCAAGGATTCAAGTGACTCTGTTTTAATGAATCTCGAAACGATTTTTTAAAAAGAATTTCTGGTAACTTTTCGAAATCGTATTGTTTTCCTTTTTCATTCCAATGGATTTCCTCCTTGAGATTTTCGATATGGTATGTCTGAATCTGCTTAAACTAATTTGTCTTCAATAATCGCCCAGGGAACTTTCTAATTCTCTCAGTAAATTAGTTTCCTTTTGGGATGTTGAGAATTTATACGCAATATTCTTCCCAATTGGATTTATGTTTACTACTTCGATTTCGTAATCTTCGAGTTTCCCTGACTTATTCTTGGGTCTCTGGTCTCCCTCGTTCCTGAATTTCTCTCAATATGACTTGGACTTTTCAAAACGTTCTGATCTTTTCTCCCT
This sequence comes from Heliamphora exappendiculata, assembly GCA_034768845.1. Lineage (NCBI taxonomy): Eukaryota > Viridiplantae > Streptophyta > Magnoliopsida > Ericales > Sarraceniaceae > Heliamphora > Heliamphora exappendiculata. Next base: position 3,003 of record JAOTRH010482674.1, on the reverse strand, counting down.
TTGGGTCACTAAATTCACACACTGTCATATTCTACAATTTAAATTTCACATTTCGAGAAAGGTCTCTCTGACTTGTCTTGGTCGCTTGCTTCCGCAGAGTCATGATCGACAATGCCGGTTGCGCCAACGCTACTCGCGTCATGGTAAGCTTCTCAGAAGCCCTACCAAAAGCGCTCATTAAGATTGACTAAACCTGGAATTTTTCTTCCTTTTTTTTGACTAATCGCCATTTTTTCGCCTTCTTCTTCTTAAATTTTTGTAGATTGATAGTGCGAGAAAACATGGAATTCTTCTAGAGGCCGTTCAAGTGCTCACAGATCTAAATCTTTCAATTAAAAAGGCGTACATATCTTCCGATGGAAGGTGGTTCATGGACGGTAAGAACACCGAAAGTTTCCCAATCTCTGTTCATGTCGGTTTAGCTAAAGTGCGACTCCTTTTAGGCGCACGTTAGCAAACCTTTTCCTTGATACCCCCATTGCCATTAACGCGGCTTCAATTTTGCATTTACAGTTTTTCACGTGACAGATCTGAACGGAAACAAATTAACGGATGAGAGCGTTATCAACTACATTGAACAGGTCATTACTTCTTCTCTCGAATTTCAACTGCCGCTACTTCATTGAAATTTGAATAGTTTTTTTTAATTTGAAATTTTAAAATTGAATGGAATTGAATTGAATCAAATCTGTGGACTAAACTTGATTTGGGTTTCAGTCACTTGGCACCATCCATGACGCCAGATCAAAATGCTTCGATGGCTTGACAGCACTAGAACTCACCGGAACAGACCGGCTCGGCCTATTGTCGGAGGTGTTTGCAGTACTATCTGATCTGCAATGCAATGTTGTTGAATCCAAAGTGTGGACACACTGCGGAAGAATCGCTTCCCTCATTTATGTTAAGGACTGCGATTTGGGTTCCCCCATTGAAGATTCTCAGAAGATCGACAGAATCAAAGCACGGTTAAGGAATGTGCTCAAAGGGGATAACGACATCCGAAGCGCCAAGACATTGGTTTCCATGGCGGTCACGCATACTGAGCGAAGGCTGCATCAAATGATGTTTGCGGATCGCGACTATGAGCGCAGCCCTATCATGAGGACAAGTTCCAATTGCCCTGTAGTCGTGGTTCAGAATTCCTTGGAAAGGGGTTACTCTGTGTTGAACATTCAGTGCAAGGACCGCACGAAGCTTCTGTTCGACATTGTGTGCACATTGACAGATATGCAGTATATTGTGTTCCATGCCACAGTAAACACAGCTGGGCAGCTTGCATATTCGGTATGTATTGAAATTTTGATTCGATTCGTGCAAACAGTTTTGATTGTGATGGACTTATTCACCTGGATTTTGCTTAAATTGCTTTCAGGAGTTCTTCATTAGGCACGCAGATGGTACCCCAATTAGTTCAGAAGCTGAGAAGCAGCGAGTGATCCTTTGCCTACAGGCTGCCATCCAAAGGAGAGCATCAGAGGTATTGTTCTTTTTTTAACTTTGTGAATGAAATCATTGAATTAGAAAAAGATATAATCCAAGAAAATTGTTTTACAATTTATAAATGAATGGATCAAATTCACTAAAATGTGTGGCACATCCATCCATTTTCAAATTCTGGATCTGGAACATTTTTTTTCCTGGGGATGAAATCTTCTTGTTATTGAATTGTGTAAATTGTTTCTTGGTTTTTAAGGTTTAAGTCTCATTTAGCATAGTTTTGTGATCACAGGGGGTGAGGTTAGAGCTATGCACCACCGACAAGAGGGGGCTCCTGGCGGATGTAACGCGAACCTTCCGGGAAAACGGTCTTAACGTGACGAGAGCAGAGATATCCACTACCGGGGACACAGCGCAGAACGTTTTCTACGTAACAGACGCCAGTGGGAATCCAGCAGATTCAAAGATCATTGAATCAGTTCGACAGAAAATTGGAATGAGTAGCTTGAAAGTGAAGGAACTTCCATTGATCTATCACCAAACGACAGAAAAGGATGAGCCCACAGTCAGGGCCGGCGGGGCCGTGTTGTTATCACTTGGGAGCTTAGTGAGGAGGAATCTATACAATTTAGGACTGATCGGATCATTTTCTTGAAAAACAAGTTGAAAGAAAGCAACGTCACAAGCACAGCAAACAAATTGTTTGTGTTTTTATTATTATTTTTACGGCAGTGAACAGAGAATTGTTCCTCCGCCCGCCGCCGTAGTGGCATTTACGTTGTTTTAGAGTTGGGTACATGTGTACATAAGAAAATTAAAGGGAGGGGGTGGTGGGTTTGGTGGTAGTAGTTGTTATAGTTAGGTTTGGGTTTTGGTTGGTTGAATATAGATTGGAAGTAGGGATGCACATAGGAGGAGATTTGGGGGGGCACTCCCTCAACCCCTAGTGGGGACAGCTGGGGGGAAATTAAAAATTAAAAGGTGTTGGTGGTGAGTTGTGGTTGTGGTTATTATATGTTGTTTCTTGGTAGCTCTGGCTTAAAGAAAGAAAGAAAGAAGGAAGGAAGGAAAGATGAGTAGGTGGTAGAGGGAAAAGAAATTGGTTTTACACTACATACTTTTTGTACATAACCACCGTTTCATTGTAGTAGAAATGGCAGACTTGAAATTTCCATGGATCTCTGATCTCTCTCTCATTTTTTTTGATATTTTTCTCAAGTTTTTTGTTTAATTTGATTGTGAGGTGAGTCCTATTTCAAGTTAATTGGAATTATTTATTTTGAATGGTTGATTCGGACGGATTTGATAAATAAATTAATCCAAATAGGACTAGGAGATGATCTAATATGTACTTTTAGGTGTTTGTTTGTTAATGTTTATATTTTTTATTTTTTATTTTTGTTTTTATTTTTTTTTGTAAATTGTAAACGAAAACATGTTTGGTAATTATTTTTGTTTTTAAAAAATTGTAAACAGTTTTTAAAATTTACAAAATTTTAAGAAATGAAAAATTTGTATTTTTAATTGTTTTGTAAACAAATTTTAATTGAATTTATCTGTAATTTT
>JAOTRH010482663.1:0-25228 GCA_034768845.1 Heliamphora exappendiculata | reverse complement strand
ATTTTTTATTTTTTATTTTTTTATTTACTTTTTCTAATTCCTGAACTAATGGGATTTTAAAAGTTAAAAAAAATCAAACCAAATTTGAAAGAAGTTCACCTGAAGAAAGCCTTTATATAGAAGCCTTATTTTTAGGCATCCCAAACTGGGGCGAGTGTCAAACGTTTCCTATTAAAAAGTGCATCTGGACTTTGGACTTTGTACTGAATTGTAAAGACTTGTAATCTTGATACGTTCTTGTGTGAGTTTATGCTCTCAGGTGTGTGAATATATGATTGCATTTATGCCTCTGTGTATTATTATTGATGGCATTTGTGCTAGAACAATGATTTGTGTTAAAGTATTATCCTCCAATGTTAGTATCTTGAATTTGATCACTTAAGCATTTTGTATCTCCAGGATTGGTTGGACATTGATTTTGGAATCTCTGAGGGCGTGGATTTTATTGCAATATCATTTGTCAAATCAGCTGAAGTGATTAACCATCTTAAAAGTTATATTAAGGCACGGTCTCGTGATGGGTAAGAACATCTATTGATATGTTAATTCTCATTAGTCCATTGTTGTAACTCATAGTGGTTCGTTTAGTTCCGTTCTTTTCCTTCTCCCTTGTCTTCTAGGTAAAAATAGAAAGTCCTCCATAAGAACTTGACCATATAGTCTCTCATGCATCATCTCTAAGCTCAGATTAACTAAGTTATGGCTCCTAGTTGTGATAGTTCCCTTCCTTTTTCTTCTCCCTCCTCCTCTACAAGAACTTGACCATATAGTCTGTCATGCACCATCTCTACACTCAGATTAACTAAGCTATGGCTCTGAGTTGTAATTGGACTATTTCAATTGCTTATAAATTACTAAAATGTTGGATCACATAATATTGAGAGACCACAAGGTTACTTATCATCTCGTCGTTTCATACATTAACTATTTATTAGTGCGCTTATTCCAAAACTGTATGGATTTTGGCGTGCATACATCCTTTGGAATTGCCATATGTCCCTTAAGTTTTAAATAAGTTTTTCCCCATTTGTGTTAACTTGGTTATATCTACAATGTATTTTATTGTGATGATGCAGTGATGTTGCCGTCATTGCAAAGATTGAGAGTATTGACTCCTTGAAGAACTTGGAGGAGATCATTCAAGCATCAGATGGAGTTATGGTAGCAAGAGGAGACCTGGGTGCTCAGATTCCACTGGAACAGGTCCCATCAGCCCAGCAAAAGATTGTTCAGCTGTGCAGGCAGTTAAATAAGCCTGTTGTTGTTGCCTCTCAGCTGCTTGAGTCTATGATTGAATACCCCACACCCACCAGGGCCGAAGTGGCTGATGTTTCTGAAGCAGTTAGACAACGAGCAGATGCTTTAATGCTCTCTGGTGAGTCGGCCATGGGCCAGTTCCCTGAGAAGGCATTGGCAGTTCTGAGGAGCGTTAGTTTGAGAATTGAGAGATGGTGGAGGGAAGAGAAACGCTATGAAGCTATGGAACTACCAGATATAGCATCTTCTTTTGCAGACGGTATTTCTGAGGAGATCTGCAATTCTGCTGCCAAGATGGGTAAGAAGTTTTGTCCATAATTTTCTGCTAATAAATTTGGTATTAAGCACACGTCATTAGTTATTGGGGGACTGACCAACTATGAATAGACTCTTTTTGTCCCTTTTTGGATGGCTGCCTGTGGACCTATGTGAAGGTTTTGGAATGAGGATGTTCTCCTTTTGTAACAAGTAGATCCACAATATGGACTAATAGATGCTCGTACTCTTACCTGTAAGTAAGATCTATTCATAGTTGGTCAGTTCCCCATGGCACGGCTTCTTCCCCTTTGCGTATGTGAATTTGACCTACCTTTGACTTTGCTTGCTATTGACTCCCTATGAGCTGGCCTTGAAGTGATGCGGTGCTAATCTGAGAACATATTGCATTCTTCAACCATTCTATATGGTGTTGGTTCTAACTTCTATATAAGCTATGGCTTGTACGTCAATAGATTACTTTCAAGTCAAGAATGAGCGGAGTTCACGTAATAGCACATTTCTGTCTATGAAAGTAAAGAATCTGCTCTTCTATATATAGGCACTCTTTTGTTATGTTTGAAATGATTTCTTAGAAGAATTTTTTTTCCTGCAAAGGGTTGCTTAGCTTAGCCCAACAGTAGGGGAGTCTCTGGTGGCATAGATTCAAGTCACATAAACAACCTTTTTAGAAATGGGTTAAGGCTCCGTATATTTTTACTCTGTACAATTCCCGCTGCAGCAGGAACTTTGTGCACTCTCTCTCTCTCTCTCTCTCTATATATATATATATATATATATATTTTACATAGACTTAAGTATAGGTGGTGGGTGCGTGTCTAAGTGTCGAATTCTTCTAATTCTCATATAACAAATATCAGGACACGAAAAAATATTTATATTCTTTAATATATATTTGAATATATATTGTAGTTTTCTAAGATAAATAATGCTTAGAATGTTCCATAGAATGTTTCATGCATAAAATAAAGTTTATTCATAATTCTATAATAAATTTAAATTACTAAATGTGCTCTTTAGGTGAATGTACAATTAAGAATATGGAACACATATTTCATGCATTTGTTTTAGTTTTGAGTTCTCGACATTAGTACTTTATACATTTTGAAGAGTCCATATAACATACGCGTATACATACACACATATACACACACATTATGGTTAAGTCCCATTATGGCCCTGTTTGTTTCCATTATGCCTTGAAGGAATGGTTTGTGTACAATATCGGTAGACCTCATTTTATATTTGACTATGGCTGTGTCGTTACTTACCCGCAAATGGCCACGTCCTTACCCAAAAATGCCTGTGTCCTTGGACAATAGTTGTCAATTTTGCCGTATTTCGCTATATGAAACACTGCCGACTGGACTGATACAATTATTGGCCAATCCTTTTAGAGGGAAGGAATGTATCTAAATTTTCCCACATCTCCCCCTCTCTCCCGCCGGTCCACCCGTAGATGGGGTTTTTGGGGGATTCTTAGATGTTAGTCACTTCTTGGTATGAAAGCTAATGTTGGGGCATCCTTTTTATTTTTATTTTTTTAATCGAAGGTCGTTTGTAATAACTAATGTGAGTTGTGATTTTCAGCTAACAATCTAGAGGTAGACGCGCTCTTTGTGTACACAAAGACGGGACATATGGCATCTCTCCTCTCACGTTGCCGACCCGACTGCCCAATTTTTGCATTCACAACCACGACATCTGTCCGGAGGCGTCTGAATCTGCAGTGGGGTCTCATACCCTTCCGCCTGAGCTTCTCCGATGACATGGAAAGCAACCTCAATAGGACTTTCTCTTTGCTCAAGGCCAGAGGAATGATCAAATCAGGTGACCTTGTCATTGCTGTCTCTGACATGTTACAATCCATTCAAGTTATGAATGTTCCGTAAGAACATTGATCATGTTCACGTTCGATCACCAAGCTTCGTTAGGGCCTGTTAAACACTATTTATTGGGCTGCTTTTTCTTGTGCTATTGATTCAACGTTTCGGTCAATGCTAGAAAAGTGAAAAGAGAGTATGTCGAGTCGTCCCTGTTGTCCTCGACTTAACGTTAGTCGGATCTTGTTCTTGGTGACCCTGGAACTCAATCTACTAAGGGATCTATGGTTTTTTTGTTTTTTGTTTTTTTTGTTTTTCTGTTTTTCTTATGGTTTTGGGGCAATCTGTTGCAAAATGTAGCTCCAGAAGCATGCACTATAGTTTTCTCCAATTTCGTTGTAACTTTTCCAGGTGTAACTTATCAACTTTTATGTTTTAATGCTATTAGATGTTTCCCTTGTTTACTTACGACCTGGTTTGGGATATACATTTAGTTTTTTGTTGTTGTCCTTTCTGATTGTTTTGTCTATCTTTTTGTTATTTTTTTACTTTTGTGGTTTATCCCGATAAAACGAATGCGAAAGGTAAAATATAGTTTTAATCAAAAGATAAAAAAAAAACTCAATAAAAACAAAAATAAGTAATATATTGATTTATTGTTTTATTTTTTGTTTTTTTGAACTTTTTCATTTTGTAGTTTTTTTTTTTAGTTTTTTAGTTCCCCCTTGATGAGAGTAAACTAATGATAGGGGATTCTTGATCAGTAAGAAGATTTCTTTTGCTAAAGGGGAAAAGAAATTCGTCTATTTTGTATATTTTACTTTTACTTTTAATTTTTTTTTTATATTTTTTTGTTTACGGGTGAAATTTAAAAAGTATATTCGTTTGAATTAAAGTTTAGAAGAGATTATTAAAAAAAATTTAAAAATCTTCAAAAAAGTTATTTAAATAATTTTTGTCATTTGCTTTTCTTTCTATTTTGATCATTTTTTATATTTAAATTACTTACAGCAAGATAAATTTTAAAAGTATATTTATTTGGTTTAATGTTAGAGCAATGCTACCTTTACTCAAAAAAATTATGGAAAAATTTGACTGAAGTGAAGAGAGGCGAAGAATAAGATTTGACCGAAGTGAAGAGAAGCGAAAGATAAGATTTGACCGCACAGCGTAACCCGAATTTCACGGTTGTGTGGGCTCTCAAGCGTTGGTTTTCCAGTGATATCAATTGTCCCTTTCACGTCCCTTTCTATAGAAGAAGAGGTCTTTCATTTCACAAAAGAGAAGATTGTAGCATAATAGAGGATAAATTAACTTCTCTTTTCAATTTTTCGCCCACTGCCAAAACACCTGTGCTATCTGGATGCGGCGTCGGCGTCGTGGGCTCCAACTTATACGTTCTAGCGATACACCCTTGGATCCGAGTTCCTTTTACTGGGACACAAATCTTAATCCACGCGACAATGTGTATTATATAGAAACTAATCATCTCAAATGCCGTTGAAAGAAAGGCTCTTCCATTTAGGAACCACCAATAAGAACTTGTTGTTTATTTCTCTAAACTAAAAATGTCATGAATACGAAAATGTCATCATGGGGCGGCCAAGTTGATTTTGTTTCGAATCTTTTGTCTCTCTCGCATTACTGTGTTATGAGCGATTGCCTTGTATGTAAGTCCTCTTTACTTTTTTTATTTTTATTTTATCCCATTTGTTCTAAACTTTTCTTATTTTTTGCATTTGTTTTATTTTTTTCCAATGCGCTTCACCGTATTAAACTGTGTATTTTCCTTCCCACGTTTGTTGTCATGTTATTTATTTGCTTTTCTCACTTGTTCTACTAATATCAAATTATCTCTACATTCAATGTACGAAATAATATTGGGAATACATGAGCAATGTGATTTTATGTAAATTGTTTTACTTACCGTTACTGATTAATTTTGCTGTAAAAAATTTAGGAACACGGTTCACCCGGAGTTTGTAACCACCTCGGCGAGAGAGCTGCTAGAGCACAGACTTAGCTTGGTAACTCGAAAACTGAACCAGAAATTTACCTTGCAAACAAACTAAGAATAAAAAATTAAAAAAAATACGTATAAGAAGTTTTTCACACTTGATATAATTTATATTTTTTACAATGTACTCATTTTATTTAAAATTAATAATAAAAAAATACGAATGAAGAATTTCTCATACTTGAAATAGTTAACACTTTTTACAAGTTGCTAATTTCATTTAAAACTAATAATAAAAGAAAATTAAAAAACATAAGTATGAGAAGTTTTTTATACTTGAAAGAGTTCTCATTTTTATATAAGTTGCTCATTTCATTTAAAATTAAGAATGAAAAAATTTCAAAAAAAATAAGTATGAGAAATTTCTTATACTTAAAATATTTTACATTTTTTTATAAGTTGCTCATTTCATTTAAAATTAAGAATAAAAAAATTAAGAATTTTATTTAAAATTAATAATAAAAAAAATAAGAAAAATAAGTATGAAAAATTTTTCATACTTGAAATAGTTCTCATTTTTTTTTATAAATTGCTCAATTCATTTAAAAGTAAGAATAAAAAAAATAATAAAAACAAGTAGGAGAAGTTTCTCATTTTTAAAATACTAAGAATATTATCATATACTTGAGGGTTGTATTCTTAATTAGATTCTCCAAACCCTGGTTGTAATTTTGATCATCTTGTTCATCTTTTTGAAGCATCGATTCATTAAGGCACTGGGCAAGAGTGTCCTCACCAAACTGGAACAAGGGAGAGAGAGAGAGAGAAAATTTAAAAAAAATATGTATGAAAAGTTTAAAAAATTTCTCATTCATAAATTGCTTATTTAATGAAATGACAAAATTAAAAAGAAAAATATATGAAAAATTTCTCATATTATGTACGAGAAGTTTGAGAAATTTTTCATTAATAAATTACTCATTTAATTTAAAACTAAGAATCACAAAATTTTAAAAAATATGTATGAAAAGTTTCTCATACTAAATTTTGAAAATAATTCTTATGCTTTCCTAAAAAAATAAAATTTTCATATTAATTAGTATAATTTTATTAAATTAAATTTTAAATTCTATCTCATTTTATTAGATAATAATAAAACTAAAATATCGATATGATCAATTTTTTTCGACGTAAGTTCTCGTTACAAAATATTTTGCACACTTTTTAATTCTTTTTAAAAATTGTTCAATATTTTTTTTTTTAATAATATGTTTTATTACACATAATTTTATACACATTCATTTCATCTGAAAATGCTAAAAAGCTAAAAACTTTTCGGTTCTCAAATGAGATTTTTTTTTAATTTTTTAAATTTTAAGTTAAAAGACAAAAAACTTAACGTTAAATTCCTTACCAAAAAAAATCTTAATAGTAAAATTTATTTTTTTTAATTTTTTTTTTCTCCTTAACAAACGAGAACAAAATAGAAAAACTAGTGGGGATCAACTTTAAAATCTATCAGCTCAATTTGAGTTTATATCTTTATGATCGGTGATATGCTTCGGCCCTTTAGCATTATCATTTTTATATATTTCTCTAATCGAAATTATTTATTATGTACTATTTATTAAGTAGATCAATCGTGTAAATGATTATACTAATCAGATATAGGTAATTCTATTAATAAATCACATTTGTTAAAAAATAAATGAATAGTACATATAATCTTATAAAAAATAATGACAAATAAATATAATTAGATCATATATAGTTATAAATATTCAATTAATTTAATTTAATTTTTTATATGAATAATAAAATTAATAAATAATATAAAATAAACAATTCAAATTATTAAAACATGTTAAAAAAACAAATAATTCAATAGAACATAATATGGTTCATGTTTGAACCCATCTTATTTGATAATTTCTCACATCAATTACTCTTTAAGGATGCATTCCAATCATTTTATTCGATAAATTTTTCCGAGACTAATAGTATTTCCGTTAATGTAAATAATCAGTTGGTTCATTGAGGTGAGGCAGTGAATTTTCGTGAACCTAATGTTTAGGAATTTTTTTTTTTTATATATATTTTTGCATGAGTGTTCAGTTATAATAAAATATATATATATAATCATGATAACAGATATTTTAAGAATTTTTTTTTCACAGAACAAATCTTATAAAATGTATAAAATGATGCATTAAAAAAAATTGTAAACTATTTTTCGTACTATCTTTCTTGCTAATTAAATGGGCAACCGAAATTATTTATTTTATATTATTCTTTTTTTCTTCACTTTAATTTTTTTATAAATTATTTTCTCGTATGAGTTTCAACGCCTAAGGCGATTCTAGCCTTGCAAGTAATTCCTAAGCAGTAATAAATTTTATTTTATTTTATTGATAAAGCTATTTAAAAATTTAAATTTCACTTATTTTTATAAGATAATAATTTTTACTCTCGTTAACAACTATATCTATTATCGACAATATATAAACTAAATTAAATGTATATACATAAAATTTTACAATTATATTCTACGCATTATGCAATTTTGCATTTTTCTACTGACGATGTGTGTACGTGCTAAAATGACTACCTACTTCTCTATTTTTTGATTTTTGATCTCTTCTATTAATAAAAATTGAAAATAAATTTATTCACCAACTTCACAAATTGAATGAAGAATACCCATTTTTTTATTTGATCCTACTGCCAAATGTATGATGACTTCTACCATTTGAACAAATTCAAACTCTAAAAACAATTACAGTATTTCAATTGATAAGTTCTAAAATAAACCCTTTAAAAAAAATATGTATAACAAAACCTAAATTAAAGGCATGATAATTCAAATTGGGCCTATAAGGTTTGGACTTTGGCATAATGCACGGTAACAAGAGTAATTATTTGGTGCTTCAAAGAATATTACATGTCAAATTTACGTGGTACTTTTAATTAATATGGTGGTGATCAATTTTATGGTCAAAATATGATGACTCATTTTTATTGAGTAGTTAAAAAATAAATAATAGCTCACATAATTTAAATTACGATTATTTATTTACTAAAAGTACTACATGACATTGACCACGGTTAACTAATAATTTGCTCCATAACTTTTTCGATTTCTCTCATGAGATGAGATGATTTGAAAAGAAAGTTTTTTTAAACCAAAAGATAAAAATAAACAAATATATATATATATATATAAATTAGTTTACCACGTTTGAAATAGTTGCTTATTAGTTTATTTATTTATTAGAAAATAAGTAAAACGAAATAAGTAAATTCTATTTGGGATAATTGGAGTTTTGTGAACTTAAATGAATTGATGAATGATTGGAGAGAAATTTTGTCAAAAGTCTAAATATTAGTTGATATTTAAGAATTAGTCATATCTAATTTTTTTAAATAAAATTAGTCCCACAACATTAATGTTTACCGAAAATACCCTTAAACTTTATTTTTAGAAGATTACATTGACCAAATCCCTTCTTAAATAGGAATAAAAAATCTAACCCTAAAAATCTCTTATAAAATCTCGCGTCGCAATCATCACAACTCTAGCTCCATCGCCATCATCATCCTCCGTCGCCATCATCGCCAATCGGGGCGTCGCCTTCACCGCCGTCAGGGCATCGCCGTTATCATTGCAGCACAAGTAAAATTAATAGATGTATCAATTGATAGACTGTCTTGTATTTTTTCTTGATCCTACATTACAAACACAACTGATAAATATATTAGTTGATAGTCTGCAATGGAAGCCGACGACGAGGGAGACAACGACGATAGAGGACAATGGCGAGGGAGGATGACGCCTTATTCTCTCCATAAACTATTCGCATGCGAGGAGGACAGAGATGAAGTTGACGGATGTTTGGTTGGCAGCGAAGAGGCATGTAGTAATGGTGGAGAAGGACAAACATGAAGACATCGAAGGTTTGGATAGAGGCGATGGCAAGGGGCAACGGCAACGAGATTTGGCCACGACGAAGGTGGCTTGTGTCGGTGGCGGCAATAAAGGGTGATGGCGGCAACGAAGGGCTGGCAGAGCTTCAATTTTGTAAAGAGAAAGAGACAGTGCCGTTAGGGTAAAAAATGAGAAATATAGAAGCGACGGCTAGGGTTTAAATTAATCAAATTCAAATTTTGAATATGATAGAAAAAGAAAATCAAATATCATATATAGAGTAAATCAGTCATAAAATCTTATCATGATTTATTATGGGTCTAAAACTAATAAAATAAATATAGTAAAATAAACTCTTACAAGGTCTAAAAAAAGTAATAATTCTCAAAAAAACTTAAAAGGTAACCACTTTCTTATTTTAACAAAATTATTAAATTAACTTAATTAGATATGTGCAGTTTATTGCAATTTTGGTATACTAGATAAGGCCAAAATCGTCTTTTTAATAGGATAATAAAGCATCTAAGAATTTGTGTACCAAAAGGCCAATAAATCATTAGACACTGAATTAATTTAGCCGCAATAAATGTTACTTTTTTCAATGGCATATAACCCAAAAAGCGTCTTAGCCCAAACATAGATGTAGCTAGTGAATGAAACTGCAAGGAAAGCCGACATTAGGCGCTGTTTGGCTACTATGGGAGTTTTGTTTATTTTTGTATTCTTCTTAACTCTTTTCATTTTTTTTGTTGCTAAAATTGTCTTTCTTTCCGGATCGTTTCGATTATAGGAACCAAAAAAGTAAAAAAAAAAATTGAACAAAAGATGAAAAGATTCACTAAGGAGGAAAATAATAATATAAAATTTGATTTATTTTAACTTATTTTTGTTTTTTCTAATTTTTTTTGTATTTTGGTTAAAAATTGTATTTTTTAAGGTCGTTTCAATGGGAAGCGGGTCCCTGCTGCCCCCAAGGCATAGCAGGATCATGTTGTGAGAATAATTTAAGTTTTAATATAAATTTTATAATTTAAATGAAATCATTCATTATTTTATATTTGATGAGTAATTAATTTGTGTAAAATATTAGGTCAATTGGACATTGTTATGATGCACATTTAACTTATATTTTATTCTTAAAATCCTATAAATTAGTTATTTTTTTTGAAAATAAACATGATTCAATCATATGAATAATAATGTTCGATTAATATGATTTTTTTACATATATTAACTATTTATCAAATATAAAATAATAAATAATTTTAATCAAATTATAAAATTTAAATTAAAATCTAAAATACCCTCACAATATCCCTGCTATGACTTAGGTCACACAGGTCTCCTCTCCCCGTTTCAACGAGAAGAGGCAAAAAAAAGTATATAATCATTTGATCAAACAATGAACTAAATGTTTTAATATATAGAAAATTTTAAAGATTAGTTCTTTTTTTAGGCCTCATAAAAGATTTAATCCCACAATTTTTATTTTAAGAAATTTAATCCTATTAAATTTGAAATAATTATATTATGTCTAATTTGTTCATATTTAAAAATTAATTTTTTTCGTTTTGGACAAGCTGAGAAATTCAAGTTATACATTTATCAAGTTATCATAACTGTTGGGAACTTGGGAATGGAAAGTAATACATTTTAATTTAACCAATGTTTCAGTTTTATGAACTGATAAATATATCACTCATCATATGGGACTAAAACTGTAAAAAAAATTTTTACGAAATTAAAATTCTATTATTTGTTGATAAGATGACTTATACTAAAATTACCCTAATATATATTATAATAAAAATATATAATATAGAATATAAAAATTATATATATTATAAGAAGGATATTCAAACTGATATTCACTTCATGCTTCAGAGAGAGCTTGAAAAAACTCAGAAATGAATCAAATTAACGTTTGCTTTTTTGTAAAGTTGTAATGAGATTAAAATACATAAATATTATATTCATTTTTTATTTTTTTTAAAAAAAAATTTAATCATTGATCAAATATTATTTTTCTTTTATCATATCGTTTATTTGTCCCAGTAATACAACCAACTCTTAAGTTTGACAAATACACCTCTCATGATTTTGTTGCCGTCACTTTTTAAATTTTCTCCCCCTAATAAATGGGAAATCAAAAAAAGATTTCGTATCTTTGTCTCCCTTTATTGTCATCTTTACCTATCATTTATCTTTTTCTTTCCTACTTTTAGGCATGCCATGTGTTAGCCATTTATAAGTTTTGTTTACATCTTTGTCATTTTACATAAAAAGGCTTTTTCTCTTATGAATGCGAAGGTAAGACTATACCTATATTAGGTGTTACATATTAGCTAATATAGTTGATGTAGTACTCTTAATAAATAAAAATACTTTACCTATATTAAGTTAATTATTTTGCATCATTTATGGACTAAAATGTGAATTAATATTATCTTAATTACCTGTATTTTCTGTTACATTATTAATTAAAAACACCATATAGATGAGCTGTGTTTCTTATTTCAAAAATTACATGTCTCTCTATATCAATATATTAAAAATTGATGAATCATGTGAGAATCACAAGGTATGAGAATCTTGAGAAATAGAAAATTGGGGTAATTACTGTAACTTGTTCATAGCAGGGTGTGCTGTGAGTGTCATTGGTACCATATTTGGGATCTCATAATTTAATTGAAACCATTCATTATTTTGAGTTCCTCAAGTAAGTAATTCGTGATAAAAATCAGGTCAATTGGACATTGTTTTCTATATGATTTGAGCATATTCATTTTGAAAAAACTAATCGAGTTATAGATTTTTGAGAATAAAATGTAAGATAAATGTATACCAATCTTATGACTACAAATGTCTGATTGACCTTATTTCGTATAAAATTGCTCACTGGACGAACCTAATATAATGAACGATTCCAATTAAATTATGAAATTCCAAATGTGGTGCCAATGACACTCACAACACACCTCGCTATGAATAAGTCACACCATAAATCCCGATTTCAAAAATAGAGGAACATGTAATTTTTAAAACATACATTCTCTTAAAAAGTACCACATAATAAATATTATATCATATTTTGAAACTACTATTGGGATTTTAAACATGAATCCCAAAACGCAAATTAAAACACAACTATGCACATATTAAAGAAAAAAATTAAATAAGAATTTACGTGGTTCAACATAATTTGCATACGTTCACGAGTGAGAGAGATACTCCATTATTACTATATAGTGTACAATCATGAGATAAAAAATATTATAGTATACAATCATGGGATAAAAAATATTCTAAAACCTGACATCCATAACCCGAATCTTGAAAAAAATCTCATTTTTTTGCCCAATGGTTATCTCGGTGACCCAAGTATTTTTTTATCTCTCTATACACTTTACCCTTATTCAACACTCCAGAAATCTACTAAAATTATAAAGCTCCTCTATTTATAGATAAACCCTAAAAATCTTAATCTCTATATAATTATAAAAACCTACACGTATTGAACTTTTTATAAATTTACGATTCTAGACCAGCCTAAATATTTGTAAATAAAATCATAACTATATAGGTTTGCAGAATACAAGATACACACCCAACAATCTCTACATTGGTTTGAATTTTATAAACTACCTTGAAGATAACTAACATCAATGTCCATTCTATCGTCGTTGTCAATCTGTCACACTCAAACCACCATGACATGTACCTCTACACTGAGTGTATCTTATTCGTCGAAGTGTACGCTATCACTCCAACTATTCGCCGAAGTGTATTGATTGCTAATCATTTGTCGAATTAAAAAATCGCTGTCTGATTTGACTCCACTTATAATTAAGATCTCATTGATTGAACTCACACCATCGATTGAACTCGATTACTCCCAATTATCCCTGATTACTAGAAATCAAACTCGATCGCCCCTAGTCAAACTTAATTTATGTTGAATTTGTCCAATCTCACTTTACTAGTTAGAATCTGCAAATTTTGGTCGTACCATTAAATCTGTAGTGCCAAAAAAATTTTAAAAAAATATATTCTTCTTAAGACTTTTTGCTATACACACGAATCAATATACCAAAACAAATTCTGAACCGTGGATGACAAAGCAATTGGCACACGAGATCACACCCATTAATCCAAACAGCAAATAAGATTCAACAAACAGTACTAATATCATGATCTCATTCCCTACAAACTGGAATTCGTTGCGCCTCGGGCTCCGTGCAAAACAACAAAACTAAGCATTGCAAACCTTTTGGACGGAATACTGCTACAATGTTGCCTCAGATCAAATTAATTTTTGATCAATATCGAACAAAATAAAAAATATACATGTCTTCCGATCTTCTATGGCGACTTTGAATTGTTAACAATTGATTCTAATACTATTTGTTAGGTTTTAAATACCAATATTTGAATATAAATAAAAACAAATAATTCACATACAAAAGTAGAGAAAATATTCGACAAAAAAAACTTACATGATTTAGCTCAGACTGGGTTATGTTTACTGAGAGAAAAAATATTCTACTACGACGTATATAAAAGAGTATAACAACTTTGTACTTTTTACCAGTTAGCATTTCAAATTGTTCTTGTCAGAGCCGGCCTAAGGACAAAGCTCACAAAGCAATGACTTTGAGTCCCCAAATTTGTGCAAAAATTAGAGACCCCTAATTTTTTTAAAAAATTAATATTCAAATTCTAAATTTTTTTACCTCATACACGCTTAGACAAGCCGTGCAAGTGAAAATTGAGAACACCCTAAATCGAACTGAGAAAACCCTAAATCACCGTCGCCGTCTCACACAAACAAGCCGTCGCGGACTCACTGTGTGCGTGAGTGCGTCGCCGTCTGACCCGTCTCTCTGCTGTGCATCTATGAGAATTGATCTCTCTCCTGCTCTCTGCTGCAATGTTACTGTGCGTCTCAGCGTCTCTCTCTACCTCGGAGCCTCCGTTGCAGTGCGTCTCCCTCTCTCTCACTCTCTTTACTATTTTTATTATATTAATATTATTTATATATATAATATAATATAATATAATATATGTTTATATCATTAAGCATTTTTTCTGTTTGGTATTTATATTTTTTCTGTTTGTTATTTTTAATATATGTTTATTATATAATATATGTTAATATATTATGTGCACTCAATTAAATATTTTTTTGTTTGCTATTTTTTAATTTTTTTTAATTCATTTCTGTTTGCTATTATTTTGATTTACAGAATTTTATAATCATGTCTCCTAGAAAATATATGTCGGGAAAAAAAAGAAAAAAAAAAGCAAAAAGTAGAAGAATTAATTTAATCTCAAGTGGGATCTATTGATAAGTTTTTTATTGGTAAAAAACTAACAGAAAATTCTAGTTTGGTTGAAGATTCAGTGAATGCAGAAGAATTTGAACATTTAAAAAATGAAGAAAATAATGATTTAGTGAATGAAATACTAAACGACAACCAATGTGCGGATGAGAGTGATAATGAAGATAGTATTGATGGAAATCAAAATGCAGAGTTGAATTCAGAATATGAATCTTTAAATATTGATGATCCAAGTAATTGGGACCATATTAATAAGAATTTAAGAGATTTATTGGTAGAAATAGGTCATAGAACTAGTAGAACAAATGATGATGCCAATTTTCTTAAAGATGCTTCTGGTAGACATTTTTGCTCTATACATTATATTCGGTATATATCAAATGGAGAGAAACATGATAGGAAATGGCTAGTCTATTCAGATGTTTTGGACCAAATTTTTTTGCTTTTGTTGTCAATTGTTTAAATAAGATGAAAACAGAACTCAATTAACTTGTGAAGAATTTAAAGATTAGAAAATGTTGGTCAGAAACTTAAAGGTAAGAGAACTTATCGCAATTTTTTTCTAAGCCCAGAGCTCTATAAATGTCTTATTAATAGGCACATTATGGAACCCTAAAAATCCATAAGCCCATATAAAATTAAACTTTATACAAATTAAATTCTTAGTAAGTTCCTAATTTCACCCGATTCAATTACACATATACCAAATAAAATAATAAATTATTATTGTAAAATATAAGACACCTAACCCAACAACCACCAAATAATTACTTCCAGTTTGCCCACACTATTTGGAAAGAACGGTTTTTTTAAAGTGGAAATTTGTACCGCAAAAACTACTCCTAAAGTTTGCTGGGCCAAAATTGAAAGCTATTTGACTCAATTTATTATTAGAGTGATTCTAGGCGAACAGATGGTCAGAGTTTAACTCAATTTATAAAAATGTAGGTTAACAGGTCACTGAATGAAACGTTTGAGATATTTTTATTTAAAATTTATTTTTTTTCTCGTTGTTTTTTATTTTAAATTTTTTTGATCTATTTCTTTTTTTTTTAATAATAATTTTATAAAAAAATGCTAATCGCCATTTACCGAATAATAATTAATGAGTAAATAATGTATGAGCAAAATGTGTATTGATATTAGAATGTTTAATCTCTAAAAGTATACTTCTATTAGAGATATTAGGTAGGAGTGTTCAAAAAATCGACAGAACCGTTAAATCGGTCCAAATTGATCCAAATCGTATGATTTGGTTCAATTTTCTTGATAAATGATTTTGTTCTAATTTCAAATAATTAAGAACTATTCCTTATAGTTTGGTTCACGGATTAAATTTAAAGAAAAAGTATGAAACCGAACCGATCTATTTCCTATAAATATTATTTATATTATATGTTATATATAAACAAAAAATTTAAAAATGCTATTTATTTTATTTTATATTTTCTCTTTTTCTTTATTTTTTTCTCTTTCATTATTTGTTTTTTTAATTTTTCTCATAACAACGTAACGCTATATAATTCATAAACTATCGGTAATAGATGAAAAATAATAAAACATAATTCATAATTTATAAAAGTGAGAATCTCTCTTTTTAAGAATATGAAACAAGTGATAAAATAAAATATAAAGTAAAAAAATATAGATAAAGATTTAATAGAAAAAAATAAATAAATGTATAATTTTTTAACATAAAGTGTTAAAATTTTTGGCTCAAATCCTATTTGAGTTGATATAGACTTCTAGTCTATCATGTTCTTAAATTTTAGTCACATCAATTTGACTTTTTTTTAAAGAGTTCTGAATAATATTGATTTACACAAATTTAATTAGTTTTGAACTCGACTAGCACAAGTAGAATTAGATTTAGTCTCTGTTTCATTCCTATAAATATAATTGTATGTTCACCTAATTAGTGTGCGCGAGTTGTCTGAAAAATAATTTATGAGAGTCGAATGATTTGTAATATCTTTCTTCATATATTGAATCTCGCTGCTTGTTGATGTAGGTAAATTGCCGAACTACGTATAATCTGTTTCTTTCTATTTATTTGTAATTATTCTGGACTCTTTTTGCAAAACAAGTGGTATTAGAGTTTTGGCTAAAGCTGATCTTTTACTCTATGCCCAGAAATTAAAGCGATCAAAAATCGCTTTTGAATATATCAGAAGTTTCTTCTCGTCAAGACGATTCAAACGATATATTATATGTCAAAAATCAAGTTTAGATGCTCCCACACACTCAAATTAACTCTCTGCAATATTTGTGGTATGCCAAACGGGTCCTTAGTCTATTATTAAATGAGTGCTACTAATTTGATTTAGCAAGGATAATAGCACTAGTTGATTGCTCTATGATTTGAGCACATCAATTCGTTTCTCAGATTTGCTATGAATTTCTTGCCATTATCTCGATGTTAACATTTTTGCTCTCTCTTGTTCGGCCAGTTAGTTTATCGTAGCAGTTTTTTTTATTAAATTAGAGAGGTTCTCATCATTTTTGGTAGTTCCGGGTTCAACAACGACATTAGATTTAATTAGCTCACTTTTAAGATTTTATTTTGCATTACTGGAGCGTAAAAGTGATTGTTTCAGTCTTATTCAAGCATTGAATATTAGTTATGGTAGAACTTGAGAATTTTTATAGCTAATTTTGCTGAAGGTTTTGTTTGTTGGGTTCAAGTTAGTTATTTGTATAATTGATTTATATTCGAAGGATCGTCTATTTAAATCTTCTGAAGAAGTCAGGTTTGAGAGCTTTGTAGTAGATACAGTTTATTTTGTTCGTTTGAAAGATTCTATTTTGTTCATCATTTTGTTCATCATGAATAGTTTGATCTTCAAGTAGAGTTTGTTCTCAGTTGAAGTTTGTCCTCATATGAGATTTGTCAATAAAAGAATTTTGTGTCGGTTATCTAGTTGCATTTGATGGTGGATAATATGCTGATAATTTGGATGACAAGATATGTTATTTGGGTCAAGTTTCAATACGACTTGAACTTGACAAAATTTGATAATTTGAGTAGCCGCTCCACCCGGTTTAAATTTGGTTTGGATGTGATATGTACATTTGTCTATATTTTGTTTAATTTTTGGAATTTGACACCTCTCAATGCAATTTAGCGTTTCAGCGCGCATCTGGTAGCAGCATTAATCAGTCAATATGTCTGATTTGAAGCTTTGGTCACCTTAGGTGAATTTGACGCTACAAAGCGCATTTGGACGCAGATTTTATCTGTTGCTTTGTTCGATTAAAAAAATAGAGCACTTTAAGTACATTTGGTGGTAGCGTTGATATGTTGATTTATTCGGGGGATGGATTCTCGTCAACGTAGAGATTGTTAAAAATTTTGGCTCAAATTTTATTTGAGTTGCGATAAACTTTTAGTTTATTATGTTATTAAAATTTAATCTCATCAATTTTACTTTTTTTTTTGAAGAGTTTTGAAGAATGTGAATTTGCACAAGTTTGATTAGTTTTGAACTCGACTAGTACAAGTAGAATTAAATTTGGTCTATGTTTCTCTCTTATAAATATAATTGCATATTCAG
Organism: Heliamphora exappendiculata; assembly: GCA_034768845.1. Classification (NCBI taxonomy): domain Eukaryota; kingdom Viridiplantae; phylum Streptophyta; class Magnoliopsida; order Ericales; family Sarraceniaceae; genus Heliamphora; species Heliamphora exappendiculata. The sequence goes on along the minus strand of JAOTRH010482663.1, from coordinate 7,094 downwards.
ATAATTAGTGTGTGCAAGTTATTTGAGAGAGAATTTATGAGAGTCGGGTGATTTATAATTTCTTTCTCCATATATTGAGTTCCGTTGCTTGTGGATGTAGGCAAATTATCGAACCACGTAAAACTATATCTTTCTATTTGTTTGTGATTATTATGGACACTTATTGCACAACATGAAGTAAGCAACAAATATTTATTGTTAGCCCAAGAGCTTTTTATTCTGATTTTGATAATTTTTATAATTCATTTTCTTATAATAAATTAATTTAAAAAAATAATATTTAATATTTTTAAAAAGTTAGTATTGACACAAATGAACAAATAAGTTGACACTTATTAGCCTTATGAGATGACTCATGTCTCAATAGATTAAATACTTAAGTATTCTTGAATGAGAATATTTTGTGTTGAGTCCAATTGATAATTGAGTCAATACTTTAAGGTAAAGAATACTTGAACATCTCAAGTGTGTCAACACTTTTGAGTAAATGAGTTGACACCATAACATATCTGTTGAAGATGTTTCAGGTATTAAAAATTAGTATTGACACAAATAAATCTTCTGTCGACACAAAAGAGCCGAATCTCTCTGCACTCAAAAAGAGTCGACATAAACTAAGTTTGAATCGACACAAAAATGCTTTCTCACTTTTATTATTCGAAACCTTGAATCAACACAAATGGAAATTGAGTCGACACAAAAGTACCGAGACCACCTGTAGAATTTTGTGAGTCGACACAAATTGAAAACGAGTCGATACAAATATCCCAAGCCCATCTAAAGAAAATTTTGAGTCAACACCAAAGTTCAAATGAATCGACACAAAACTTCTGAGGGTTCCTACAGAATTTTAGTATCGACACCAAGGAAAAATGAGTTGACACAAATTGTCCTTTCCAAAAATCTGAAGAACCATTGAGTCGACACCAAAACTAAATGTGTCGGCACCGTTGTGTTGGTGAGAAAGCTTGAAGAAAGTGTGTCGACTCCTCCAAAGATCAGGGTCGACTCAACCACTTGAAAAATCATGCCCTAGACATTTTGTGTCAACCCAAAATCTTTTGTGTCGACACCTGTGACGAAAATTTAAATTCGCGACAGAGTTCAATGGTTGAATTTTTGGCATTAAATGCCATCACCTACCTCCAACGATCCTGAAGACTCAAGAGCTTATATAAGGAGTTACTTCTCAGTATTTAAACTCTCTAGAGACTTACATTCACTATTCTATTACTTGATTCAAACTCAAAATTTTTAAGCTTTTATTTATTGCTGTAACTCCAGCTCATGTATCTCATCTCTCTTTACCTCTTCATTTATTACCAATCAATTTCTGTAAAGAGAATGAGTGATTCTCATTGATACATTTTGTTTATTGCATCCAAGGGTGAGTCACCATTTGTCCTTTAACTGAGTGAGTAAATCTCCTAAAAAAAAAGCTCACGAGTGATTAGAAGAAAAAATGAGATTGTTTTCATAGAATCATCTTGAAGCTGCTGCAAGGCCTTGAATCTACCCGTAAACATTAGTATCCTTGTGGATATTCTCAAGGGAAATCTTGAGGTTGTAAGGGTTTGAATGCGCCTGTGAAGCATTCTCCATAGTAAAAATTTTCAAGAAAAACTTGAAGAGTGGACATAACCTTGGAAGAAGCCAAACTATTATAAATTCTTGGTGTTTGGTTCATTCTCTCTATCCCTAACCTCTTTAATATTTGTATTACTTTAATCTTTGATTATTTTTCTGTATTTGTTTGCTATATTAAAAGATTTTCGAAAAGGTTTTAAAAATTATTATTAATTTTTTTAAGACCCAATTCACCCCCTCTTAAGTTGCCTAGAATTAACATTTATCCTTAGAACCGCAATTTCAAACTGGAACCAAACCATTGTTTATTAGTTTGATTTGGTTCAATTTTATGATAAATACAGTTCGATTTCGGTTCTTAAATTCTAAGAGCCATTTGAAACGGTTTAATTGAATCGGTTCTAAATTTAGCTTAAAATCTAGCCAAACCAAATAGTGAATACTTTTAATTGTTTTGTATAGATTAACCTATTAACTAGGGCATTTATGAATTGACCTAACTCGCTCAAATCGCCTAACCTTACCCAAATAATATGATAATTAATAGTTTTGTTCATAATTTGGTACAATAATGGGTCTTTTGATTTTTTTTTTTTGGCTGGCAATCGTATTTAAGGATCATGGTAAAGCCACTTGTCTAACTCAACTCAATCAACACACTCAACCTGATCTACTGATCTACATAGTGAATAAATATGATCAAATATGTAACCATAAACCATCCTTATTGAGAGCACAGCACGAATTATGTTTTTGAGCTACAGTGTTCATTAGATTGTAACTATAATATTAATAAATAAATAAATAATTACAGATTTCTTTGGGCCTTTTAGTTATATTAATATGAGTTTTTACCATTTTTAGTACTAGGACTACACTAGTGTGTGGCTTAAATTCGCTTGTTCAATAATACTGTAAATTTAAAATTTTAATTTATTTGGAAATTTATTTAAAATTTAAAATTAATCGTTGAGATCTTCTTGAAATATGATCGTACTCGCAGAATACATAATTAAATTTAAATATTTTGTTTTAAATTTAAAATAAAATTTTTAATAACTTTTCTAGAAGGTAACATCTTTATACATAAATATATTTTGGAGTCACATAACCCGAACAGAGTGGTTGAGGGTAATTATTGGGATGAATAGTAAATACCAACATCTAAACTCAACAAGGAGTGAAAAAAAAAAAAAAAACCACAGCAAGTAGAGTAATTATTTGGTATTTTTGAAGTAACATGTGTCAATTTTACGTGATATTCTTCTAACGATAAATTTTACGATAGATACATGATGATTTATTTTTATTAGCTAGTTGAGAGACAAATGATGACTATATTGCATAGATTGCGATTATTTATTTATCGAGAATTTCACGTGGTATCTCTTACATGGCACTCGAGGAGTACTAATAATTTACCCAACAAGTTTTTGTTTTTTAAAAAACAAGTATTTTAAAAATGTAGTTTGTTGGTGACTGAGTGATATGTTTGAGATATTTTTTAAGTGGTTTTTTCGTTGTTTATTTAAATTTTTTGATCTATTTTTAATTTTTGAAAATAATATTATAGAAAATGGTAATCATCATTTACTAAATCGTGATTAACAGATAAATAATTTAAGATTTGTGCAAGCAGTGTTAATATTTATGAAAATTATATACTTCACTTTCAAAAGTGTATTGATATTTGAGATTGTATGTATCTATTAACTTATTAACTATGAGTGTTCATGAATTGGCCTCACTCACTCAAATTGCTTAACTCAACTCAATCAACATGACAATAAAGGATTTTGCTCAATTTTTTTTTGTTAGGCTATATTTTTGTTCAATTCGCTTAAACCGTCTAATCCAACCCAACTAACATGACAATAAATGGTTTTGCCCAACTAACTCAAATTGCCTAATCCAACTTAACCCAATCTAGGGGTATAAAAATGACTCGAGGCCCGACTGGTGCCCACAGCCCGCCACCGTTCAAGCCCGTCATTGCCGGGCCAGGCTGGCTCGACCCGTACTGTTCATGGGTCGGGCCTGAGCCGCACCCCCTAAACCCGCCTGCCCGTAGGTCCGCCACAAGACCGGGCCCGGGATAGCTGTTGGGCCCGGTCCGCCTGGCCCTCTCCCCCCTCAAACGGCTAGTTTTTTAGATGGACGGCCCCGGATGAGTTTTTTCAAAAAATCAACGATTGGGATGTTTTGACGGTTGGGCCTGGCCCGGGCCCGGCCAACAGCTAGTTTTGTGTTTTTATTTTTTATTTTTTTTAAAAATACAATTTCTTCCCTATAAATAGGGAGGCACAATTTTATTTTATTTCATCCAAACAATTCTCTTCTCTCTAATTTTTTTTTTCTAATTACTTGGTGATATTCGGGTTCGGTGCAATTGTTGGCGAATCAATGAGTGAAGATCAATAATCAAGATCAAGATCAAAATACAAATCGATCGAGAACAAGATTAAAGATCGGAGTTCCTTAATTCGGTTTATTTTATTTTTTGAAATTTAATTTATTTGTTGCAATTTAATTTTTTGTAATTTAATTTAATTTTTTAAAATTCTAGTCTCTAAAGAAAGAAATTTATTTGTTGTAATATTTAATTAAATTTTGAATACATTTTTAAAAAATTCTAATTAATTTTTTAAAATAATTAAATTCTATTTCATTTTTAATTTTTTTAAATTCTAGTATCTATTCTCTAATTTATTAATTTATTTGTTGCAATTTAAATTCTAGTCTCTAAAGAAATTAACTTATTTGTTGCAATATTTAATTAAAATTTGAATATATTTTTTAAAATAATTAAATTCTATTTCATTTTTAATTTTTTAAAATTCTAGTCTCTATTCTCTAATTTATTAATTTATTTCTTGCAATATTTAATTACATTTTGAATATATTTTTTAAATTCTAAGTAATTTTTTTAAAAAATTAAATTTTATTTCATTGTGAGTTTTTTAAAATTATAGTCTCTAAGGTTATAATATATTAATTTTGATTTAAAATTTAGTAATTTTTTTAGAAAAATCAATGGATCCAAATATTTTTTCCGTTCATGAAGAAAAAGATATTTTTATATTTTCACCTACTGATTTTAATTTCACTCTCCATGCTCCAATTCATTATCTACCGACTGCTTCATCTGCATCTGCATCTGTAGGTTCATCTAGTAAAAAGCTTCAAATGTGTGAAAATGTTTAGAAATTTTTTTTAAAAAAATAATGAAGGCATCGTTATTATTAAAACAAATTATAAAGTTTGTAATAAATTACTTTCGGGTCACACATCGAGTGGCACTACCCACTTACGTTGACATGCTGATATTCACCGTAAAAATTGATATCTTAATGTCACTTCACAAATGCAAATAGGTAGGGCTACAATTGGTAATATTACAAATTTTTCATAGGAACAAATCTGCGCACAAAATTCTGTTATTGATTATATAATAAAACAAGAATAACCATTTTCGAAGAGTGAACAATCGGCATTTGAAGAAATGATATAAATCGAATTTGTTCTACAATTTTAACAATTTTCTAGAAATATTACAAGAAATAAAATTTTAAGTAGATTTGATGAAATTAAAATCGAGTTAATGAATTTATTTACAAATTTAAAAGAAAAAATTAGGTTAACTTCTGATTTATGGACTGCTAGAAATAAACAAGAATTTCAATGTATTATAGAAAATTTTATAGATAATTATTAAAATTTATGTAAATTTTTTTTATATTTAAAACTATTAAATTTTTCTATACCGGTCAATATTTAGGTATAGTTATTAGGCAAGAACTAGGTACGTGGGGTATTGTATCAAAAATATTTTCTATTACTTTTGATAATGCTTCTTATAATAATGAATGCGTTAATTATTTAAAACGTCATTTACAGCTTCAATTATCTAATTTTTTATTTCATGTTCATTGTTCTGCACATATTTTAAATTTAATTATGAAAAAAAAACTAAAATATTATAATGAGTGTTTTGAAAGAGTTGGATTAGCAGTAAAATGTATAAATAGTAGTGCTAGAATAGTTAATTTGTATAGAAAAATATGTCAATAAGAAAATATAAAATGTAAAAAATTACAACATAATGTAGAAACTAGATAAAATTCGACATATAATATGTTACAACTAGCAATAAAACAAAGAAAAGCAATTGATTTATTTTATGAAATAAATACAGATATTAATTTTTCTCCACTAATGTCTAATGATTGGGATAATTTAATTGTATATAAAAAATTTTATAAAATTTTTGATCAAGCAACAAAATTATTTTCTTTTATTTACACTCCTATTACTCCATTAGTTTTATTGCAATTAAAATAAATTAGCGCAGTATTTGATGAAATTTTACTCAATCCAAATTATTATCAAATAATATTTAGTATGAAAGATAAATTTGATAAATATTATAATGAAATAATACAAATTTTTGGAATAGCCTGCATACTAGATCATATGAGTAAAAATATTAGTTTACAATATTTAAAAAAAAATATTTTTGGTAATATGAACCAACAAGAAGTAATAAATGAAACACTTAAATATTTATATGATGAATATAAAATTCAAATAATACCACAATCAACACAATTCGTGGTTAGGATTTCATCTCGAAGTCATAACGATAATTGATCTATTATAAAAAATAAACGACTTTCTGAAGTTCATGGGAGTTCTATCACAGAACTCCAACGTTATTTTGATATTGTAGAAAATATAGATGAAGATAATTTTAATATTTTAGATTATTGAAAACAACACGAGATGTCGTGGCCAGTATTGGCCACGATAGCTCGCGATATACTTGCTATTTCTGTCTTAACAGTTGGTTCGGAGTCAGTTTTCAGTACAGGTAGATGAGTGCTGAACGACTACAGATCGAACTTACTTCGGAGATGGTTCAAGCATTGATAATTACACATGACACATTTTACGCATCGAAGAGGTGTCAATAAATAGACGAGAAGAAAAGACTCGAAGCAGACATAAAGTCTATCACGTCTGGAACGCTTGAAGAATTATCAGACTCAGACTAATTTTTTAGATTATTTGTTATATATGTAAATTTTCTTACTTTATATTTGTAATTTTACATTTTATTTGCCATATATTTTAAGTAGAGAATAATAAAAATAATTGTTAGGTTTGAATGTGCCAATCTAGTTGAGATGTACTTGACCTATAGTGATGTAATTTTTTTAATTTTTTAATATGTACAATACACTTACAATGTGTAAAATAGTTCACATTTGATTTTTGATTAATAAAATTTATATTGTATTTTATTATTTCAACTGTTCAAGTTTACTTCATTTAATTGATTAATACATTTATATAATATAATAAATTTGAATATAACAAAAAAACTTATAAGTTTATATAATATAATAAACTTATATAATATAATAAACTCATATAATAATTTACCAAAAAAAAACTTATATAACATAATAAATTTGAATACAAAAAAAAATTTATAAGTTTATATA
>JAOTRH010482652.1:2889-25229 GCA_034768845.1 Heliamphora exappendiculata | reverse complement strand
TGGCCAATTCAATTGTAATTGATCCAGCTATTGAAATCTGAATTTCAATGGCCAATGAAATTCACAGATTCCAACATGACCTCCTAGGAAGAACAAAACCGTGAGGGCTTTTTCCCAAAGCGGATAATATCGTTGGCATGTAAAGGGTCGGGGTGTTACAGAAAAAAAAAATCAAATCACACATCAGTGCGCCGCTGGGAGGAAATCGAAGGAGAAATTCAGCTTGTATTTTTGCACGGATCAAGGGCTAAACGAAGTCGGATTGTCATGATTTTTTAGAGGAATACTTCTAGCATCGTGTTCTTGATAATGAACGGTTTTGTTTTTTAACCGGTAAGATCTAAACCTCCATTTATTTTTGTTGATCGTTACGAATAATATTCAATTATTCTGGCATTCGGTTTTCTTCTCGTTCTCCAACTGTTCTTCGTTTTTTCTTTCAGAAAAAGAGAGGAGTATAAGCCTATGAATTTGTAGGATTAAGAAAGAGTCTAAACCTTTCGTCTCAAACCGAAGCCATTATCGTCGTGCCGACGTAAATAAGTGAAAAAGGTAACCGAAATCACTAGTTTCACAACGTATCGGTATTTGTACTTTTCTTTTGATTTGAGTTCTAATTATTTTCTATATTTTAATATGTATGATGAATATTCTGATATTAAGGGTTTGTTTTTAATATAAACAATTAATCGAAAATCGAAAAAAATAATAATAATAACCGAATCACTAGTTGTACGCTGTTCAATATTTAAATACTTCGATGAATCTTATGATCATTTAGTTGCTGAATTTTTTTTGAATATGTATAATAAATATTTTGAAATTAAGAGGGTTCATTGCAAAAAATAAATAAATAAACGATTAATCAATTAGTCAAATTTTAATCAGGTTTTCGTAGAAAAAGTTAAATTATTATTATTTTTTTTAAAAAGGTGTTTTAAATCTTTTAAACAAAATTAAATCAACAATCAAGTTTTGCATTTTAAATTCTTTTCCAAAAAGATCATGTTGCTAAAAAAAAGAGGGGGTTATATAAATACGAAACTCGAATTTAAAATGACGCTTGACATATTTTGTTTGATTATAAGAATATTGTTTATCGTTTCATGTATGTTTAGATATCTAATGTTGTCATTGATGATCACATGTTAAGTTATCATTTTTTTTTGTTATAGCATGATTCGTATTCACATAATTGATTATCGATTTAGTATGATTTTAACTATTGAAAATGTGTTCATCGGGAGGGTTACATAAATAAATTTCTCATGCTAAAAATCATAACGGGGTTAATTACAAGAGGTTAGTTGTATGTCGTGGTTTGTTGTGATGATGGATATTATCAAGGTGCACCCGCGGTAGGTTGGGCCGATGTTCGAACCTTGGTAATATTCAGCGGAGTATAGGTTTTTGATAAGTTACCTGGCAGACACCTGCCGTAGGCTGGGCCAGTGTATATTTTAGGGTAACTTATCAGGCAAACACAAATGCATTCTCGGTTGTAATTCTATTATGATTATCTGGCAGAAACATACTATAGGCTGGGTCTTGTTATTATTCTAGGATATTATCTTGCTGAAACCGTAGAAACTTCTCGTGTATTAGATTTGATGTTGATGATGATGAGGAGGATGTGTTTGGGTAGTGATTCAGGATAATCCTGGTTGGAGTTATTAGTAATTAATTAAATCACGATGCATTTTGATATATCTATTATTTATTTGTTGCTACCTGTTGATGTAATTAATTATCGATGCATGCTTTACCTGTGATGAGTTTACTGAGTTCTTTGAACTCATGGCTTCGTTTTATGTTGCCCTGGTGATTCAAATACCAGGTTATGAAGTGCAGGATGACGTCGTAGAACAGAATGTAGAAGAACAGATAAAACCCTAGTTCATGTTAACCTAGCCACCAGAGTCTTTATTATTAGCAATTTTTTGTTTTCAGTTATTTTTTTTAATTATTTTTTCACTGCAAGAACAATGATGTAATAAAATTTTTGGCTTAATTTTTTATTTGTTTGAGAAATATTATAATAAGATTTTGCCTTTCTGTTGCCTAATATTTTATTTGTCACTCTAGATGAATTCAAAAATTTTGGGTCATCACATACTTAATGAACAAATATGATATGTCACACTCATTTTATTGGGGTAAACCATCATGGCCAATCAACATTGCTTGGGTATGGGTTGATATCAGGTAGAGACATGGAAACCTTTACATGGATTTTTTAGTCTTGGCTTCAATGCAAGACAAGGTCTTTTCCGAATGTGTTCGATAGATTAAGACAAAGTTAGAAAAAAAGCAATTGAAAACATTTTTTCAATTACAAAACACCAATGGTACTTATGTCACATTATGAAAAAGATTTTTAAAAAATTAAGAGTACAAAGAATATGACTCAATCAAGTTTTGTTTACAAATGGGATTTATGATTCACTAACAAATGAAGAATTAGAATAACAATCGAATGGATTTATTGAGAAATTCAATCTTTAAGGTAACAAATGGTTACTTGGGTTATTTGGAGAGCGACATTGTTATGTGCCTACCTTTGTGAAAGATGTTTTTGGGACAGTAATGTCAACTGCGTAATGGAGTGAAAGCATATATGCATTTTTTGATGGGTACATCAATGCAAAGACTACTTTAAAATAATTTGTTGAACAATATGAGAATGCTTTGGAAAATAAGGTGAAAAATAAAAACAATGAAGATTTTAATTCTTTCAATTCCTTCCTCCTATGCATATCTCATTATGAGCTAGAAAATTAATTTCAATGTGCTTATACGAATGAAAAAATTAGAGAGTTTCAAAAGGAGTTAGTGAAAAAGATTCATTGTAATTTAACTCCATACAAATAAGGTAAAGATCTCTCAAAATACATAATAGATGAATATTTCAAACTCAGGGATGATCATCGAAATGCACCTTTCACTATTTATTTTTGGGCGGACAAAGGATAATCAAAATTTGAATGTCGATTACTTGAGTTTAGAAAAATCTTGTGCACACATCATGTTGTGGTACTCATTTATAAAAAGACTTATTGTGTCCCTAATACATATATCTTGAGAAGATGGAATAAAAGTGTGAAAAAGTGTCGCACTAAAGTAAAGATTAATTATGATGCTTGGTCTACTAAACCCGAAGCACACCAATTTGAAAAAATTTGCAATACTTTTTACGAGGTTGCTAATTTGGCAAGAGATACTGAAGTTAAGTGTGACCTAATACTAGTAAGAATGCAATGAATTAAAGTACGAGCTCTAGGATGAGGAAGAAGTTTGCGGAAGCAATAAGCCTAATTCACCCAAAGATGTTCATAATCAATCAAATTCTTATGGAGATGGCATTGTAGCGTCAAAGGAGAGCAGGAATATAGTTGGTCCATCAATTTTACATCAGAAAGGCCAACCACCATATAAAAGGAACTTGTCTATGGTTAAAAAAATTGTTAAGAAAAAGAATGAAAGATAGGAAAAGAAGAAAAATGTAGTCAAAGAGATTGCTACACCAACAATAGCAACAAATGTAAAAATTCAGGTTAGTAAATTTTTTTTATTGAAATACGTTATATTATCTTAGCAACAATTATTAACTTATGTTAGCTAATATTTTGAAGGTCAATAATGATGTTCAGAATGCGCAAAGTATGGCTTCTAATATGGGATTCAATGAATTTGAGACACATGAGAGTTGTAATTTTAAGTTAAGAATTTACTTTTGTACTACAAGGGTAATGGAATAGTTATTTATGAATTTTATCTTTTATAATGTAGGAATTTAAAATGCATCAAATGTGGCCGCAATATTCAAATATGCAATATTCAATAATTTATACAAATATGCTATTAGGAAGCAATCTAAGCACGCGATTGAAACATTCATTATGTTTTCATGATCATGAATATCAAGTATATACTCTATAATTACTTGATCATTCTTTATATTTTTACCTATTATTATAATTTGGTTAAAGTACTTTTTTTTCTACAACCCATAACCATTTAATTTTATTTTAAATCTTTTAAAAAGATCAATATTCATCATGAAAAGAATGCGATATGATAACCAATAATTCTCAAGACTTTAGGATAAATAGCACCATTATGTTACCAAAAGGGAATGATGGACCTGTAGGGACTCGATTCCTTTTTATTTTGAGAGTTAATTAAAACTTGTTATGAGTCTTCATGTAGGAGATGGAAACGGGTTTAAATGTGCGAAGGAATTGAAATTTGATCACTATTATGGCTGCTAACAAAAATGGTATGTTTGGTAGTGCATAAGAACGATTGTCGCGGATTGTTCGGGTGAGTTTGAGATATTTGGCTTATAATTTGATTCACTATTGCATCCTTTGTTCGGGTTCTCACCCAACACTGACCACTCGAGCAGTGGTAAGCCCGCTCGAGCGGATAGATGGTAGAGAGTTTTTAACTCAACGAACCGCTCGAGCAGTGGGGAGTCCGCTCGAGTGGACTGTCAGCGAGCAGACTTTAAGTTATAGGTTTTAACATTTCACCTTCATTCTTTTGATCCCTCTCTCTCTCTAAAATAAGAGTTGGGACCTAGGGTTTCGGTGATATTAGGAGCCCTCCTTACTCCTCTAGAATGGATTTCTTGTCGTTCTTCCAAGTGAGCATCATTTGGGAGTTGAAGTTACGTGTTGGAAACTCCCTTGGAATCGTTCGGTCGATGATTCGTGATGATGGAACTTGCTAGAACCTTGGATCTTAAGATGCGAAGATCTAAGAGGTAGGATCTATGACCATATTTGAATGTTTTACATGATATGAGTTTTATATTTGAAATATATACATATGAGCATGAAAATAATATTTCTCAAACCCTAGATTAGGGTTGGGTAACAATTAGCACAAATCTTGAACTTATGAATAATTTAAAATGATTTTAATCCATTATTATACTTGGATTTGATTGGATTTGAAAAAGGTGAGGTTAGGGTTTGGTTTTGGAATTAACCCATGACATTAGGGCTTTTTCGGTTGTTGGGTTCAAATGACAAAATTGATTGAATCTTTGAACAAATTGGAGTTAAGTTAACCTATTTGCATATAAAATTTTTATAAATTTATATAAAGCATGAAAACATATGAGATGTTAAATTGGGGGTTTGTAGATTAATGGACCTAATAAGGAACTTGGTTAATGATTTGATAATTGTGGGTCGAGGGAACCCTTTTTCATGAATGAAATCTATGAATTTTATGATTTGTGAATTATGTGATGATAAAATGAGGTTTTGGATAAACCGGGTGAATTTAATGAGGTTTGTTGAAACTACAAGGTGGGTTTTAAGCAAATTAAAACCAAATGGGTGAAATGTATGGAATTGATATTGCGTAATCAATGTTAGCCCTGTGTGGGTTGAGTGTCGAAGAGAGAAATTATTTTTGGGTTGGACTCGTGCGTGCATATTGCGATTTGATGACATAAAAAGGATCAATTTTGTATCTATTGATCATTTAAGTTTGGGCACGAGTTGCTCCTCGGTGAAAAATTAGAAAACTGTGCGGACTTGGGTGCCCTGCCCTTCGACTAATAACCGAAAAGAAGGCGTAGTCGCGGTAGGTTACAGAACACATTTGCCACTTGGTGGGCCTCTATGACCCGGTCGGTAGTAGCCATGTATGGGTCTATAAGCTCGTTCGGTGCCGGTTTCTATGGTTTAAACCATGAGTTTGTTGAAATATGAGAACTGTGGATAATGTGTGCGTGTGTGAGAGTTGTGGAAAATTGAGAATTTAAAAAGAAATGAAATTAAATAGGTTTTCATGGTAATCGGTTGGGGTTGAATGTTGGATGAGTGTGCTTGACTTGTGAACATTGAAAACTTGAAACGGGGGTATTGAAATTGCAGTAATCGAAAAATAATAAAAATGAGAAGAACTTCGAACTTTGCTTTGTTTAAGAAAATTTGGTTATGCGAATGGGATTTTGTTTCCTAAGAAAATGGAAGTGAGTTTTGATGAAATTACATGTTGCACATCGCATAACGATCATCGCATGCCTTGCATATATTCATTGTTAGTCATTTTTTTCTATGAGTCTCGGCTCATGTTGTTTAAAATACATTTCAGGTGATGAAAGAAAGCATGTAATCTAATGAGAAAAACAATTATGGAGACCTCCTGGATTATTTTGATTAGTGTTGCATATTGTTGTCGTAGTTATTTTGTTATTCTTGAGGAAAGTTTTAGATTCGATAGTAATTTGTTTTGTAAGGCCCTAAGGTCATAGATCCATGATTTGTATGCATGCGAGATCGATGGGTATGTATTTTCGATTAATTTATTGTTTATCGTATGAAGTACTATGGTATAAAATGATGGTTTTCATGTTTTCAAGAAGTTGGAGGCTATTTCAAAGTAATTGCAAGTTTTAATCTCAAAATTTTGGATTATAAAAACTATATTCAAAGAATTGGAGATTTTAGTGTTTTTCCAACACTTAGACAAATCTTCAGGATTTTTGGCAGTTTTCTCTCGGGTACCTCATCGCTCGAGCGGTAGGAAGTCCATTCGAGTGGATTCCGTTGGGTGACACATTTAAAAAATTGGTTTTAAAAAGGAGGTTTGCTAGGTATCTTTTGGGCATCTTGCACAGCACAACTGGGTATATTTTGGAGGCTTGTTTTACAGATATAAAAGACTCTTTTACTTCGATTTCGATGGAAAAAAATGAAATAATGAAATGTTTTGGTTTAATTTTTTTGACAAAGTTTAGTTTTTGGTTAATCTTTTATTGGATTTTGCAGTAAAACTTTAAACTCGGGTTTCTTTACCTTTTATATCGTGGGTTTTTATTGTTATAAGTTTGGGGCGTGACATGACCTGTCTCGAACAACATCATAGAACGGTAGTTGGACATGTATTTGATTATGCTTTAAATTAATTAGTTTCTTTAAAAACATTTGAACCTGTTTTGTATTTGAATATCTTTTTAATTAATTAGTGCATTTCAAACTAGCTATTTGAACCTATTTTATATGTTATGAAAAAAAAATATTGTGTTTGAATTTATTTGATAATTGTAAAATTGTTTAGCATTTTTATTGGGGAATCACATTTGTTGGGTTTACCGTGTTGTGCTCGTGCAACATTGGTGGGTACTAGAGTAGTATTATGATTTTTTTGGTTGTTTACTACTTTTTACTTCATCTTAGTGCAAAAAAATATCCTCTCAAGTGAGGTTAACAACAAATAGAAAAATAGGTCCCATGTGATTGTGGCTGCCAAATGGGATGGCAATGTATCATATTGTGTTTTTTTGCGTTGTGCCAAGTTTTATACATAAATAATATCGTAAATTTGACATATATTTTTTAATACTATGAGATAATAAATGAGACCAAGTAAGATATATGTTGTTTAATCTGACCTCAGACTCTTTTTTCTCAACCTATTTGATTTTTTGGCCGCAGTTATTTAGATGGTTTCCCGATATTGAAGAGATGGAATTCCTTCTTAAAACACATGAAACAAAGGTATGAATTGGGTAAATAAAAATGGAAAAGAAATATTTTCAATTCATCAAAATATGAAATTTGTTCTATATCCATATGATTTAGTAGAGTAGATCAGTATTGCCCATAAAATGAAAGTAGGTCAAATGAAAAAATGTGTACTAAGAGATTATTTGGATCATATTTGTTTAAAATGCTATGAAAAATGAGATAAAAATTAGCTGATGTTTTTCAACGTTAAATAAGAGAGAAAATCCAAAGTATAATACTAATAATACTAATTGGTATGTCATTATTAGTAGGATGAATTGTGCATACCCAATTCCAGAAATGGGGAACTGTTAGTTAGAGATGGCAACTTTTTCTTGCTGGGGTAAATTACCAAGATCTTACTATTATGTTTATGATTTTAGTTAAAAAAATATTCGAACGGGTAAACGCTAAAACAAGCTCTAAATTAAAACTTTTAATATTGAACAATCAAAATAAAATATGGCAATACTCTCAAAGTTAATTTTAAAATTATACGTTTCGAAATCTAGTTGAATAATTTCGGTTGTTGCAATTATATTTAATCAACGATCCATCGCAGTTTTTGACTTCTTTTTAGTTACACATATTTCGAAAAAATTATTTATTAAAATTAAATTTTTTTTAATTAATTCAAAAAATTCAAAATTAACCGTCACATTTTTTCAAAATATTTGTTTTTTTAAAAAAAATTATCTTAGACGTGTTTTAATGTAACAAAATAAAATTTTCAATTTTTTTTAAAAAAAAATTAATTTAATTAAAGAAAATTTAGTTTTATTTTTCTGTTATGAAAAAAAAAATTGAATTAATCAGAATTAATTAAAACTTGAACATAATAAATACACCAAAATAAAAGTATTCACGTATTTAAATAAATAAATAAATAAATGTATTAAATTTTGACTTTTATGATCGATCTATAACTCTTTAGCTAAAGAGTTTCTGTTGATTCAAAAAATCTGCAATTCTATTAAAATTAAAATTTTAAATTTTTGATTTTATCAGAATTTTGCAGCCAATTAAAAACTTTGTAATCCTCAGTTTCTACAAATTGCAGCTCCACAAAAACACTGATGCCGCCGTACTTGCCAAACAGCTATACCACACCACCGAACCACTGCGCGCGCACCGTGCCGCACCGCCGCGCCTGTTCACTTTCACGCCGCAGTGCTTGCTGCACCGCTTTACTGTTGCGTGATGTTTGGTCTTTTCCGCATCATGCCGCAGCTTGGTGTTTAGAATCATTAATGTGTTCCAATTGAATTAAAACTCATGATGACACATGGCATTACATAAAGAATTATAATACCAAGTGAATCCATGATTCCAAAATAACTTTCATGTGGACCGAATCAACTTGTTGCTTTATTCAGGGTTGATAATCCTTGTTGCTTCATAATACTTGTGCATTCCAAAACCCACGTGGCTAATGATCAAAGCATTCCATGGAATCAAGAATTACCATGCCTTGAATTATATGCCACCGTTTGGATTACCAAATTCTGTTTAGCTTTAAAATGCTAATTCCATGAATCTTTGTTATTTTGAATCCCATCCATGCATGAATATTCACAAGGAAATCCCAACCAAACAGCGCAACATCCTTTGGTCTTGTTCTTCATATTTTCTTAGTGTTTTTTTTTTTATTACATAAAATCAAAAAAAATACAAAAACTTGAAATCGAAAAATAATTAATATTTACATTGATCATATGCCTCCGAACAATTCATAATCAATCTATCACGATAAACCCTCGTGGTTAAAAAATATAATTTAATAATCATAATTCAAATCACGTAATCAAATATGCAAAATAAATAATAACCATTAAAAGTCAAGGATTAGATTGCCTGCATAGACGGTTCTGACACAAAATGTTGGGACAAGCAGTCAAGATCCTAAAATTATGTTTATGATTTTAGTCAAAAAAATATCCAAATAGACAAATGCCGAAACAAGCTTCAGATTAAAACTTTTGATATCAAACAATCAAAATAAAACTCGGTAATACTCTCAAAGTTAGTTTTAGGATTATACTTTTCGAAATCTAGTTAGATGATTTCGATTGCTACAATTATTTTCAGTCAATGATCCGTCGTGATTTTTAACTTCTAATCAAATCTCTGACACAAACCCTTTACAGTATTTCCGAATACTAAATACGAATAAAGTGTGGGTTTTGATTTATCGTGTTCTTCAAAACCTTCTTGATTAGGCTTAAGATTTTCAGAGAACGTAGAAACCCTAGTCACCTAATCACTGACCGAATAATATGAATTTTTGCGTCAAGTTTTATAACAGCATATAAATAAACTATAGCAGGGACATGTGGAGTAAATATGACTTTAACTCCCAATATAATTATGAAAACTCACCTCAATCTAGAAGCAATTTCATAAAAATATTAATTATATTTTATTTCACTAAAAAATTATAATTGCACTCCTAGCCATATTTTCAAGATCAAATATTCGAACTCATGTTATTAAATACTTATTTATTCTTCTTACGTTAAGATTTTTCGATACCCGCCAATTAAATTAAATTACTGACAATTATATTTAATCAGTTTCTTAAAATAAATTTCTTAAAACCTTCCGCTTAATTTATTTGACGGAAGGATAATTAAATCCATCCGTAAGATTTAGCTCGGTCAAAACTTATAAACTTTCTTAAAGGAGCATCGTCAATCCCGATCTTTTAGGACGTGGATTCCGTCAATAATTAATATTCACCATATAATTAATATCGTTATCCAACTCACCGAAATTATAAACCTATAAAAGATTGCACCCTTTAATGAATCAAAATAATGAATATTAAATATACATAAATAATTAATTATTTCGGGATTAAAAGCATAAGCATTCATAATAACCATTGGGTGTAAATTAATTTATATAGTGAGTATAAAATTAATTACTCTAACATGCTCATGCTCAATACATACAAAGTGTATTAGCACAGCGAGTCGGAACAATATATGACTCTATTATCTGTTCTTCATAACCCAGACAAGTCTACTAAAACTCTGCGCTACAGCCGTATCGATGGTGTGTTCAATTCCATCTAAACTGTTAACCAAAAGCTTATATTTTGTAAGAGCCGATAATCTGGTCTTCCGTGTATAAACTGAACTCTACACACCAGATTAAATATTGTGCAGAATAAAAGACACACATGCATAACATTAAATAAATAATAAAATTGTACACATTACTTATTAAGATTATCATAAAATAAAAAAAATTAATTTTATTATAAATAAAATTAAATACTAAAATCAAAAATTATGATTTTTAGTATACAATCCTAACACTTTTGCCATGTCCCAGCTTTGTATATTTATATCCTATCATGTACGAGTTTTTCTTGCTTCTAATAAAAAACAAGTTAGGGATAGTATTTGTTTTTTCAACCCTCTTTTCCTCACTCAGCTTCCAATTACAAAAAATAATTATTTTAAACTATTAAAGTTTGTATAATTTTTTTTAAAAAATATAATAAGACTATAAAATGGGTAACTTGGTACATAAAACTCCCATATATGCAGGGTTCAAAGAGGGACAGATTACGATGGGTCTATAGTACACAGCCTTATCTTACATTCGCATGAAACTATTTTCACGTCTCAAACCCGTGACCTCTAGATTACACAGTGGGTCGACGACAGCTCTACCGTTGCGCCAAAACTAAAGTATAACAATATTATGTTTATATTTTATTTATTTTTTAATTTTTTTACATTTTATATTTTTAATTCTAATGATAGATAAATTATTACATATTTTTATTTGTTATATTGTTTATAACTTTTATAAGTATCACTCCCTTAAAATTAAAAACTTATTCCCAATATATTTCTATTCTCACCTTGTTATCGCTATTTCTCAACATGTTTTTGTTTTTGCACCTATCAAATGAGAGATGGCGATAAGATACCTTATTTATGTGGTTGTCCTCTCTCATTGTGGTTACTATTATTAGTTCAATAAAGTGAACTAAAATGTGAGATAAGTCATCCAAAAAAAAAAAAAGATAAGTAATCTTCACTTGTGTCCATTTCCCCAAAACAAACAATTCCTCAATCCATGAAGAAAGGGGATTAGCCATCTGGGTCAGAACAACAGAAAATGGGGCCTCCTGATCTGTATTTGTAGAGCATGGAAAGGTTGGAGATCGAAAAAGTAGTAAAAATTACAATCAATATGGTGACCGCCACCTTAGAGTGGGCGACCACCAACTTGAAAGGGCACTGTACGGTGACATCATCCCTTTGACCAGGCGGCCACCATGTTAAAATGGAAACCGCCAGGTTAGATGTGGCGATCGCCAGGTTGGATCGTGGCGACCGCCATGTTAAAAGGTGGCGAGCATGTGTTAGTTTGTGGTTTTTGCATTTTGTGTAAGTTTTGACATTTGTATTATGCATTCATGACAGTTTGAGCAGTAAGTACGAAATAAACCATACAAGCAGATGAATATAAGGCAGTAAATGGCACGAAGGTCCATAAATGCATCAAAAAAGAGGAAAATGTATCAAAATGTAACTGGGAAACCCATGCCCAATAAACAGTAAATAAGGGCACGTAGGCCCATCAAAATAAATGTATCAGAATAAATGAAACTAGGGGGAGCTCTCTCTCTCACTAGAGCCTTGAACGGACCCGACGGGAAGAAGGACTGGCCTTGTCCGAGCTGACATCCTCGAAGAGCCTCTCGATGTCGTTGCTACCATCACTGTCGCTGCCGGAGGAAGAAGATACAGTTCTAGAACGACTCCTAGCAAAAGAAATGGATCCTCTGGAGCGAGCTCGAGAAGATGCCCGGGAACCACGACCTCGAGTTGAGGCTGGAACTGGAGCAGGAGAGGGAGCAGGAACCCGTGGTGGTACTATGCCAGCAGCCAGTACTGGAGGCTGTCAGAAGAAAATAAGGATTAGAACAGAGTACAAAAAAGTGTAGAAAGGTTAAAAGGGGTTGTGAGAACACTTACTATAGCCGCTGGAGTAAAGGTAATGTCGGCCGCTCGGACAGTGGCGTCAAGCTGACAGATCAATGCTCTTTAATCGGTAACGACCATCAGTAGGTGATCCAGCCACACCTGATTAACTTGTAAAGAGAAGTTAGGCAGTTTAAGTAAACAAAACAAAGAAAGTAACCAAATGGAAGGAGAAAGGACAAAGAAAAACCTGACTGAGCTCAACCCTGAACTCAGGTGCTGGCGGAATGGGAACCTATAAAGGAAAGGGGTAGCCGTATGCTACTGTCTGAATCTCCCATGGAATCTCTGGGCCCCTCATCCCTCCAGCAGCATCACCAGTAGCAGCAGCTCCAACAGCGGCAGCTCTAGCAGCACCAGCATCAGCATCCTTTGGTGCCCGTCCTCTCCTCTTGCCACCAGGGGCAGCCGGACCGGGTCCTAGTGGTCCCAATAAATGTGCCCGGGCCCAGGCTGTATAGTCCCCCTCTGGCACTAGTAGCTCTGCAGCGTGGGTCCCCACCATCTCCAAGAGGAGGTTAACGCGGCCTAGAAGATCGGCCCGGTGCATGCGTACTAGAGGAACCACTGGTATTCAAAAATGATCAAGGCCAAGCAACTGGCAGACTACTCGCTCGCCAAGATAGTACTCCCGACCGAATGGACCCTCCATTAGGATTCGCCTCGAGGTAAGGTCTCGACTACGCATCAGATCCGCGCCGGCCCAATCCTCCACTCCCCGCCAAACATCCCAGGGGTCAGCCGGTCCAAAGACACCTAGAACCGGTCGATGTCCTTCCCCCCAGCCTTCTTCCCCTTTAGCCCTTGGGACCACCGGGCTGCTCGGGGATTAACTAGAGGGTCTGCCGAGGAGTTCATCGGGACGTGAAGTCCGAGGAACTCATAGGTCCACAGCTAAAAAGGAGAAGATGTCAGTAAGCAGATAATGGATAACAAAAAAAGGAAATGAGTGGAAAAGTACATAAACTAAATCATACCTCCTAGACCCTCTAGTATCCCCCTATGATGAGCTCCTGGGGGAACCGGGCCAGAGTCCGCATAAAACCGTAGAGGGCGGCAAGAGCAGCTCCTCCCCAGTCATATGAAGCGACTCGATCAAGACGAGCCAGGGTGCCCCGGTAATGTAAATGAACGGTATTCTCCTTGTTCGATAACAAGGAGGTACCAAACATATACATTAAAAATTCCCGGGCAACCCACTCGAAGTGGCGGGGCTCGATGCAATGAAAATGTTTGAAACGCTCAAAAAACCACGTATATTTGATGCGGTCTTTGTCCATCTGTGCGGGGATAGGTATGAGAAAATGCATCAATGCGTCGGCAGAGCGAGCAACGGACGAGTCGAATTGAATGGGGGCTCCATCTACTCGGATACCCGTGATGAAAGAAAAGTCCAGAGGCATCAGAGTGGCCTCGAACGTGGTGAAGTAGAAAGTGTTTGTGGTATTCCATCACCGCTCCGCCAGAGCTATCAACCATACCTGGTCGTTGCTCGTCCTACCCAACAGGGGTATGAACCGAGTAAAGCCAAAGACATCAACATAAGCCTGGATAGGAGCAGGGAGGGCATCATACCACTCCAACACCTCTTCAAAGGTAAAACCTCCAAAGCCATGGACATAATGGCCAGCCTGCAAAGAAGAAGACAAGCAAAAAATATAAAGCAGACCAAGCAAGTGATATGCAAAAAATGGATGAAAGTAATAAAAACCCTAGGTTCATATGTGTGCAATGACCCTTCAAATCCTTCGAGCCCTAGACAAACTAGGCACCTTAAGCTCTGGTACGCCAGGTAAATCTTTCAAGCCTTAGACAAACTAGGCACCCTAAGCCATGGTACGCCAGGAAAATCCTTCCAGCCCTAGACAAACTAGGCACCATAAGCCGTGGTTCGCTAGGAAAATCTTTTAAGCCTTAGACAATCTAGGCACCCTAAGCCCTGGTACGCCAGGCTAAGCCCTGGTACGCCAGGCTAAGCCCTGGTATGCTAGGCAAATCTTTTAAGCCCTAGACAAACTAGGCACTCTAAGCCCTGGTAAGCCAGGCAAATCTCTCAAGCCCTAGAAGACTAGGCACCCTAAGCCTTGGTGCGCCGGGAAAATTCTCCTAACCCTAGGTTCGTGTGAGAGATGATCCTTTGATTTTTGGACGTCTTAGCAAAAGATTAGGAATCCTAAGCCTTGGTGCGCCAGTAAATCCTCCTAATCCTAGGTTTGTGTGTGAGAGACGATATTTTGATTTTTGTACATCCTAGTGAAAAAATAGGAATCCTAAGCCTTGGTGCGCCAGGTAAATCTCTATCATTTTGTGTTAATTATTCTTCTGGAAAAAAAAACTCTCTTCCCTCTGATATTTGTATTTTGCCCATTTTTCCTTAATTTTCTAAAAAGTTTCTAAATTTTTTTCCTAGTTTTCTAAGATTTTCTAGAAATTTTTCTTAAATTTTTTAGGATTTTTTTCTTAATTTTCTAGAATTTTCTAAAAAAATTTCATAATTTTTTAAGAATTTCTAGAAAATTTTCTTAAATTTTTTAGGAATTTTTCTTAATTTTCTAGAATTTTTTGAAAATTTTTCCTAATTTTCTAAGATTTTCTAGAAATTTTTCTTCAATTTTCTCTTAATTTTCTAAAATTCTCCAAAAATTCTCCCTAAAAGTTTCTTGGACTTTTGAAAAAAAATTTGTCTTAAAGATTTATGAAAAATGCCCCGTTAAGTTTTTAGAAAATTTGCCCTAGATTTTAGGATTTTCAAGAAAATTTTCCTCCAAATTTTTAAAATTTTTGAAAATTTTCTTCTCTTAAATTTTTATGTTTAGCCCCAAAAAAACAAAAACAAAATTTTTTTCTTAGATGTTTTATGTTCAGCCCTAAAAATAAAATAAACAAAAACCAATTCCTTAGTTTTTATGTTTTTCGTAAAAATAAAAAAATTAAGCCCTTTATGTTTTATGATTTGTTAAAGTAACCTCCCATTTTATTATTTGTTCAAACTCTAGTGTTCCTACTATTTTAAACTCCATTTGCACTGGTCCCTAAGCTAAGGTTGTGATTACATGTATAGATATCATCATCATATCATCATCACATCATTATCACAAATATAATCATCACAACATATCATCATACATCGTAGGGGGATCCTAGGCATGCGTTTATGTTTGAGATATATCATATAAACGTGCTTTGGTATCGAACAAGTAAGTTTGGAAACTTATCGATGGGCGCTGGCAAGACAGATGTTGGTCCGGCTCCCAGAGAAGCACGCCAGTGGCAATGGAGTCAGTGGGAGGCTTGTAGCGATGCATCCTACCCGGAAGCAGGCGACGGGGAACCGGAGCATAGGTGTGCGGGTCAAAGGGTGCTGGAAGGCCCTCTCTAGCATCAGGATCCAGGAAGTCGGCTATCGCGGCCTCAGCAGCAGCATCTGCAACTGCCTGTGTCTCGGTAGCTGCTCGGGCCTCCTCCTCAGCTACACAAGATTTTCTTGAAATATTTTTGAAAAATACTTAAGATTTTAAAATTATTTTTTGAAACACACAAAATAAGGAAAATTATTTTTAAGGAGAAAACTTCTTTTGCTAAAAAAAAAAAACTTTTGGAGATAACCCGCATGAAGCCAAAAAGAAAATATTCACATACAAATAAAATAATCATACTAAAAGAAATAAACACTCACAAAATACAAAACCCCCAAATAGCCCCTCTAGAACCCTAAAAACAATGTGACTGTTAACATATTGGCCGGTTGCCAAGCCCAAACCCTTCTGACATGGCGACCGCTTTTTTCAAACCCCGACAACATGGCGATCGCCATGTGTCGTTTCACTAACATGGCGGTCGCTCACTTTTAAAGTGACGACCGCCAACTCCAAACGCGCATAAGGTCTTTAATGCGCGCGGGAGAAGACCATTTTCTCATATCTCACTCTTTCTCTAACCTTTTCTCTCTCTCGGCTCTCTCTCAACCCTTTGTACTTTTTTCTTGCTTTTGCGACTTTCAAGCTTTGCTCTTTTGACATGGAGGGCCACGGTCACCTTGAGGACATCGCGAGGACCATCCAAGGCTCATTCGCGAGTGAGAGTTCCGTTACGGGGACTCTTGGGAGCACGACCTCCAGCCTTCCTGCTGGTGGGGTCACCACCACTCAGCCCTCCACTGCGCTGGGAGCGATGGATGACCTCGTGTTTGAGGCGGAGCGTTCCTCCCGAGAACTCCCTAAGACCGCCCTCTAGACCGCTTGAGCGGTCCCTCAAGCGGTCCTACACGAGGAACTGATATATTTGCTGAATTTTGAAGCCAAAAACCATCTGAACTCAAACTAAACCTTCAACTCGCATATTTTTGAACCCCATGGGCATACACGAACCCATATCCACAAAGGGAACCAAGAAGAAACACCTAAAACATGAATCTTTTTTTCCAACCCAACCCGTTCATCCAACCAAAATGACGGAAAAAGGTTTTTAAACTCAAAACCCAACTCTCTCCACAACAACCATCCAACAACCAACCAAACTAAAAATCGAAGCAACTAAACTCCCTTTCAACCTCCTCGGACATACACAAGCCCAAGGCTAACACCCAAACCTCAAAAGAAACCCTCCAACCCCAATTCCATCCAACCGAAATCAACACAAACGCCTTTTTAAACCAAAATCCGATTTAACAAAACATAAATCGACTGTCCATGCATTTTGACCGGTCAAAATACTTATAATTTCACGTAGTACCCTTTAACAGCAGTAGAGTCTAGAATCCTACCTCGTTGGGTCAAAAATCCGATGCCTCGCTCTACGTGCAAATTCGAGCTTCGTCAAAATCAATTTCTGTTCGGATAGATGTGTAGACCACGAAGCCAATACTAAGGATCTACTGTCTGATCATCAAAAATTGAACCCCGGGCCCCCGAAAAGTTAGAGAGAAAGCAGAGAGAAAAAGGAGGAAACTTAGGAGTTAAGTTTTGAAAATATTTTTGGAAAATATCTAACTCCAGATATTTATAGGCTTCTAAAAATATCTTTTTTTTTAATTTTTAAAATTCGCACCGCAACTTCCCGCAGCCCCCAGGACCAACCCCGCAAAATCTCTGAACCTGAACATGCGTCAAAACCATATTTTTATAGAATCTCACGCCAGGCCTTCACCGCTCAAGCTTCCAACCACCACTTGAACGGTCACCATCCAGACCCACTTTCTGCCACAAGTCCAAAGAAGCATGATCAAACTTTAATTCTTACTCCCGTCAACACTTAAATCATTTTCCCAAAAAGAAATGGGTCAAGGTCTCACAAACCAGGTAGAGTCTCCACTAGTAGATAAATAATCTCCACTCCCAAAATGACCATTGAATCCTTGGCCCTTAAAAAATTCCATGATACTTGCTGTCATCTCCTCATGTCGCTTGTTCGCTTGTTGAAGCTCTACTATCTGAATCTCAAGATGCCTCACATACTCATTGTTCTCGATAGATGTAGTAGTATTCCTATGAAAGGAGGAAGGTCTCAATCTAAGTCCTTTCACGTAGCCCGACCTTGGCTTGAGCACCTTTCTTAACAGCTCTTCTGGGCTCAATGGTATAGCTCCAGGTTGAGAGTAATGTTCTGCCTTAATTTGTATCATTTTCTCCTACAAGTTTCAAAAAATTTACATTAGGAATGAATAATATGTGCAATTTAGCAAACTTAGATAATGCATAAGATGTTTACATAATTATTTTAGGATTCTGGTGAAATCCACTCCTGAGTGCTTTAATTGAAGTGGCTTGACTTGTATATCTCCGGTAAGTCAGGTAATTGACCCCCATTGGATTGTGCCTGAGACATTAATTATTCCATCTTAAATAAAAAGCTTAATTGGCATTTTTGTTAATGTCTTCAATATAAATAATTTAAGAAGACGCACTGCACTTTCAACCCTGACTGGAATTGATTTTGAACGACATCTGTGTTTATTTTTCATTTGAGCCCTATTTGTGGTGTTAACTTCTGATTGTTTCTATAAGTTGTAAAAATTGATAGGAAAAAAAAAAGACATAATTTAGTTAACATAAGTTACTAATAAACAATAAAAAAAACATAAATATCTTTAACTTACCTTAAATTTCTCATTGTTCCACTTCTTCTCAATCAGATCTATCCATTGATTGGTATCAACACCTCTCAGCGAGTGGCTTCGGGCATACTGCTTTCCTTTTTCCTACACAAGCATTTTGAACTTCCGATGCAACTTGCATGTGAAGTCACTTAGTCTCCGACCACACTTCGCGACCAACGCTTTGTTTATATCAATTGGATCACCCTGTAGGTCAAACTGATCCTACAAAATATAATCGGCAAGTAATGTTATTCATGCAAAACAATTATATTGTAGTTTCATACGCAACATTGTATTAGCATCAAGTGTTGCAACATTGGAGCTTTCACTGTGTCATCCACTTCCTTCCATTTGCGGACTGCTAAATTTAGTGCATTTGTTCGAACCTCGACACCAATTTTAGATGCAAGTTTATTAGCATACGGTCCAACAGGAGCACGAAACTGTGCTGGAATAGGTACTGGTAGCTTTACTCCTTTCTCTAAGAACTTGGAAACCTCTATATCACGTGTGGGGCCACGAACATGCCTATTTTGTGATGCTAATAAAAAAGTAGAGTTAAGGTAAATTATATGAGAAAATATAAGCAAACTAGAGCATGGCCGTACCAAACTTAAGTCAAACCCAACCAAAACCCAAAATCTTTAATGATATTCTCTTGAATTTAGTTTGTTATAGGTTATCACTTATCCCAAACTCCAAAATATTCTAAGTATCTTTTCCAAAACTTTTGGCAAAATTTTCTTTATTTTTCAGACTATTTCAAATTTTTGTAAACCTGTTAAACCCAAACAATAAGATATACACAGACACCACCTAGATTTTAAGTCCCAAAATACAGTCAAAACTATTTACTAAAAAAAAGTCCACAATATTTAGAAACGTACAAGTATCGCAACCATGCATTATACATTAAGACTTAATTCATTTATCATAATTATTACAGTCATCCATGAGATACTCTTCTTTTCCATAAAATATCACTACGGATATATCCATGAGATACTAATATTTTAATGAATTGAAACCAAATATATTTTATTTTATTTTTCCAAGATCTTTCCTGAAAAGAATCTCAATCTTTTTTTTTCCACAAAACACAAACGAATATGGCAATTATCTAGCACAAAGCCCAAATTACTATACATCTAAAAAAGACAGTGAAGTATCAGACTTAAATTTCACAGCCTTTTGAGCTCGAGTTGACTGGAAGAATTATACAAGAGAATTGATAGTAAATAAAATGAACAGGAAAAAGAAAGTAGAGGAAAACAATAAAAACAGATTAATTTGTCACTTTCAATGTAGAACATTAACGCAGGTATACAGCACTTATAGTGTAGGTACCAAACTTCAATCTGCAAAACCCACAACCGTGATGACCTTTTATTGTCCCAAGCAGGAAACCCCCAAGAAATGGCATAACAAGCTGATCATACCAGTATATTCATTATCATTTTAGTGGAAAACTTTATAATTACCAAAGCAACAGAAACTCGCTGCAGGTCTGTGCCAGTGCACCATTTATACTAATATTCATTCATAAAGATCCGAACAAAGGTAAAAGAACTAAAACAAACCAACAAAAATTGAACCAAGCCAATAATTATTTGTTCTCAATTAACTCTAACTGCGATATTCTTTTATGTACCCAACTGGCAACAGCACAACATTTAGAGCCTAGGTGTTCATTAAAAAGCCCAACATGATTAGCCAGTTCATAAATGGAAATTGGTGTAAAGGGAGAGTTCTTGAAATTGAAATGCAAATTGAAATGCAACATGCTTACAACCTTACTGAAATTGGTGTAAAGGGAGAGTTCTTAACCCATAGCTTCTACAGTTAAATGTAGGAATAGTATCAGTAGAAAAGGATTAGAAAATTGAGAGCAATTTCTACTAAGCAAACCAAACATAGCACATGCACGGGATGAGAGCAATTTCTTACCAATGTTTGCTGATGTAGTCAAATTAGCTTGGGCCTCAACATTTACCTCAGTAGGTGGATTAGATTGAGTGCATATATGAGCAGATGATGAGATTTCCCTATTACGAAGTTGACGGCGACTTAGTGGCATATTTGTGACCTGCTTTAACATAAATAAAATAGTCATCATAATAATATATACACATGTGAATACAATGATAGAAAAAAACATAAATTGTTCTATATTTGTCATGTTAAGCGTACATGTATATATTATATACCTCGTGCTCAAAAGAATCAGAGGACTCATCATCACTATGGTCCTCACTGTTCGACTGCTTATAATCATCGTCATCTACGTCAACTCTAATATGCTTGCCTTTCTTACTTGCATGTTTGTGTTGAACTGAACCCAACACTGATGTGGCTATATTCTTCAATCGTAGAGAATTTAATTTATCATTATTCTCCTTGATTATCCTAATTTTTTCTCTCTCATACTCACTTCGATCACCAGGTTTGAGCCATTGTCTTCTACCTTTGCACATTTTCACAACTATATAGCATAAATTAATATAAAACATTAATTTCATTAATTGATAAAAGATGTATACCATTTATTTTACAACTATAGAGCATAAATTAACAAAAAGATGCAAACTTTTAATTTCAAAAATTTTGAACATTCCTTCACATATAAAACATTTAAAACATTACATATTATCGTAATCCATATCATCATCTATCTCAACATCAGGTATTTCATGATGTTCTCCATCTTATTTGCAATCACTATTATAACCTTCAGCATTTGTCGATGACCCAATTACTATTGTAGCATAGACTTCAACACCACCCCTATGATATTGTATATTATCTCCAATTTCAATCGGAACAACATTGGTAGTGGTTCTCCATCAACAGTCTCTAGTACATCAAACACACCCCTATGATGGATGCGTTGGATTACTTTTCTAGGTTCTCCCCATTTGGTATCATTTAGGTAGATGATTTGTTTAGTTTGATTGGGCAATATAAAAGGATCAGATTGATACCACCGGCTTGTGACATCAATATTATGTAGTATTTTCAGCTCGTATTGTCCTCTTTCTACTGGTATTGCCAGTGTCATACCAATCACATTGGAACAATACCACTGTGTGATGGCACATGTACTCAAATTTCCAAACATTGGACAAGTGACCATAGAACTCGTGTATCTCTCCCTCATGGTCCCATTCTGCAAGCACACCACTATTTTGACTTGTACGATTACTTTCTAGTTCCCTGGTGTGGAACCTTATGCCATTGATTATGCAACCTGAGTACTCTTTCACTAGAAAATTGAGACCATTGGCTAAAGACCACAATTCTTCAGTTGCCTCTGGTGACTCGTCAACCCTCAATTTGGGCAATTTTCTTTCCTCTACCACAATTTATTTTGTATCTGGATGTCTTATGCTTTTGACACTTATCAAGGTTTTCATTTTTCTTTCAAAAGAGTGCACAATCATTTATACATGCATCAACAAGCTCGTATGACATCCCTAAGTCATGTAGTATCCTCTTGGCTTCATAACAAGACTTTGGCACCAAATTATTTTTCGACAAAAATTTTCTTAAAAACTTAAGCAGCATATCAACTGACTTATTGCTCTAATGGTTGGTAACCTTCAAATTAAAAATCTTAATGAAAAGCTTTAATAGAGTATAGTCGGTGCAACCTGGGTATACCTCACGTTTGGCATCATTCAACAATTTATCAAAGTTTTGGACTTCGTCCCG
>JAOTRH010482602.1:0-25236 GCA_034768845.1 Heliamphora exappendiculata | reverse complement strand
GGGAGAAACCCTTTCTTGGAATCCTGCATGCTAAAGCGAGCAAGGATATCATCGATATACTTTGCTTGTGATAAGCCTAACATCCTTTGTTTTCGATCTTGCATAAGCTTGATCCCAAGGATGTGACTGGCTTCTCCCAAGTCCTTTATATCAAACTGCCTAGATAACTATACTTTAACCATAGATAATGCCCCACCTCGTTTCCGATGAGCAAGATATCGTCTATATAAAGTACTAAGAAGATCACTACGCTTCCGTTATGCTTTTTGTACACACAGGACTCATCCAGACTTTGATCAAAATCATAATACTTTATAGCTTGATCAAAGCGAGTGTTCCAAGACCTCGATGCCTACTTAAGTCCATAAATAGATTTCTTTAAGTTTGCACAACATGTGCTCCCGGCCCTTCGCAATGAATCCATCTGGTAGTATCATATAGATACTCGTCAAGACTTCCTGTTAAGGAAACCTGTCTGGACATCCATTTTCCAGATTTTGTAATCGAAATGTTCGGCAATGGATAAGAGAATCTGGATAGACTTAAGCATGGTTACCGGCGAAAAGGTTTTCTCATACTCGATCCCTTCTTTCTAAGTGAACCCTTTAGCAACAAGCCTAACTTTGAAAGTTTTAACCTTTTCGTCTACTCCTCTCTTCCTCTTGTAGATCCACTTGCATCCAATGGGTTTTATCCCTTCGGGTGGCTCTATAAGTTTCCAGACCTGATTAGAATACATAGATTCTATCTCTGATTTCATAGCCCTTTGCCAAAGATCTGCATCATTGTCTTGTAGTGCTTAATTGTAGTTACAGGCTCGGTATCCAGTTCTGCCGGGATCCTATCAAAAGACTCTTCCAAGAACATATACCGATCAGGTTGATGAACAACCCTCCCACTACGATGAAGCACTACCTGTGTCTGTGTACTAGCAGTAACAGGCTGTGCATAATCTGAACCTTGTGCATCAGCACCCTGTTCTTGATTTGCACTTGTCCCGATAATTCTCCCACTATGATAAGGTAATGGAATATTAGTGACATGTGATTCCTCTTCCATTCTACTGGTATTTCCTCTTATTCTTCCAAAATAATTTTGCTATTGGGCCTATGGTCCATAATATAATCATCTTCCAAGAATCGGACATTGGTGCTAACAATGACCTTCTGATCCTTAAGATTATAAAATAGACCACCATTCGTTTCCCTGGGATACCCCACAAAGAAATAGACTTCTGTTCTCGGTTCCAACTTACCCGCGTTCTCTTTCAGCACATGTGTTGGACACCCCCAAATTCGAATGTGTTTCAGACTAGGCTTACGACTGGTCCACAATTCTGTTGGAGTAGAAGGTACTTACTTAGAAGGTACCAAGTTCAGAATGTAAGCCACTATCTCTAAAGCGAGTCCCCAAAACAAATGTGGTAAACCTGAATAACTCATCATTGACCGCACTATTTCCATAAGAGTCATATTTCTTCTTTCTGCTACACCATTCTGTTGAGGAGTACCAGGTGCAGTCAACTAGGATGTAATCCCCTCTGATGACAGGTAGTCCTTAAACTCTCCAAAGAGGTATTTTCCACCACGGTCAGATCGTAGTGATTTGATACTTTTACCCAGACACTTCTTCGCGTCCGCCTTGAATTCTTTGAATTTCTCAAAGTGTTCAGACTTACGGTGCATCAGGTAAATGCATCCATACCTTGAGTAGTCAAAAATGAAACTCATAAAGTACTCAAAGCCACCTCTAGCCCGGATTCTCATAGGACCACACACATCAGAATGAACCAGCTCTAACGTTTCTTTGGCCGAAAAGGGTCTCTTGGTCATCTTATCCTCTAAGCAAGATTCACAGACTGGAAGTGCCTCCACTTCTAATGAACTCAAAGGTCCATCTGCTACCAGTCTGTTTATCCTTTTTAGATTAATATGACCTAAGCGTAAGTGCCAAAGAAACGTTTAGTTCATTAAAGAAGAAAAATTTCTCTCATATGGTAAATTAGATGTGTTATTCATTTCAGTTAGTCGTAGTGTAGGAGAGATTGGAGTAATAATATAAAGATTATCCACCAATGTACCAGAACAGTTAACCTATTTATTATCCTTAATAACCACAACGTTATTAAAATAAACAAAATATCCATCTTTAACCAATGCAGAAACGGAAACTAAGTTCCTTCTAATGGCAGGTACATAAAGACAATCTCTTAATATTAAAACCTGATCTCTACCAAAACTGAGAGTGACATCTCCTACTACAACTGGTGTTACCTTTGTTTTACTGCCCATATGCAGGTAAATCTTCCCATCACTAAGTTGTCGGATTTTTTGGAACCCCTGCAATGAATTGCAGACATGATTAGTGGCTCCAGTATCTACACACCAGGTACCGGTAGATAACACCGCTAAACATGTTTCCATAACTAGTGAACAGAAATTACCGTGTTTGTTCTGCCTTCTGAGAAATACTGGACATAACTTTTTCCAGTGCCAGGCCTGGTTGCAGTGAAAATATCTGCCTTTCGGATTTTTCACACCAGTTCGTGGCCCAGTAACTACCCTGAAAAATGTGTCTCCCTGTTTCTGAACCTTTTTTCTTCTTCATGCCTTTCGGCTCCGAGGAAGAACCTTTTTCTGAAATAAACACATTTCCTGGTATTGAAGGAATACCATTTGTAGTTAAAGTTATATCCATGGTACATTTTTAGTTAACAAAATTTGGTCCCGTAAGTTTGTTTTATTTGAGTATTGAAGCAAGTGGGTTAAAATTTATTTTAATCCTGAGAATCACATAATTAAAAAAACCGTTAATTATGATGAGCAAAATTTTGAATTTATTTTAATTTGATTCTCTCTACCATTTTAAAATTAATTCTCCAGTAGCCTGGTAACCCGAGAATAGCATGCCACGTTGGGTGGACGTCTACTATCCTTCATAAGACCAGACATGCCAATTCTTTTTAATTTTACTATTTAGGCAACTGACCATGCTAAGTAAAATTAAATAGCTGACATAGTTTCGGTCCAGTATATAATAGCAGTGACTCAGTTGGAGAAGATACTATTATATACAGTTAAGTGTTAACCATCACCTAATCGCAAATTAATTGCTTCGCATTGAACCCTTCAGTTGGAGAAGTGATCCATATTAACAATTATCCAGAATTATCCCTGAAAGAGGTTTATACTGGTGATACCGCAATTAATCTGTCCGTTGGGGAGGAAGGCCTTACTGCCGACACGCTGGGTTTAATTGCATCGCCTACAAACTGGTGATAGAGATCGCGGGATTTATCTGTAAATAAATTCTCTCTCCCACTTAGATTTTTAAAATATTTTTTTAGGGTTATAAATATCCGTTTAATTAAAATAAATTTATTAATTTTGAAAGTCACACGAACTGAAAGAATCAAATATCTTTCCGTGTACACGATTCCAAAGATTTTAATTTATCAAATCATCTTTCGAAAGTCACATGATATGAAAGAATCAAATATTTTTCCGTGTATATGATTCTAAAGATTTTAATTTATCAAACCTTCTTTTCGTATTTAAATGCATAACAAATAAAATTTAATAAATGCACGGTTTTTCCTCTAACTTTTCAGCTAAGGTAGTGATTAAAGACATTTATTTATTTTATTTTTTGTTTTATATTTTTTAAAAAATAATAATTTATTTCGATTAAACATTTTTCTAATTAATTAATTCAAAATTTGGAATTAATTTTCACGTTTTTTCAAGATATCCGATTTAAAAAAAATCATCTTAAACGTGATATTTTGTAAAAAATAAAATATCTAAAGTTTTTTCATTTAATTAAAATTAATTAATTAAAAAAACTTAATTTTATTTTTCATTACAAAATATTTTAATTAAAACCGAATATTCGAATTAATTAAATTAACAGGATAAATCAAATCAATATTTATCATCCACGCAATTAAAATATAAAAAATAAATTAAATACGAGATAAATTAAAAAATTTCAGTTTTATGATCCATCTGAAACTCTAAAGAGTTTCAGTCTCCAGTTTTGTAGATAAGCTGCAGCAATTCTTTTCTGAATCAGCTGCTTGTATCTAGATTGTATCACGATTCCTTGATACTATCTGATATATCAATATATATCATATTAGTCTCGTATATATCAGAATATACATCAAACTAGTCCCGGGAGAGAGAAAGTCGCCGGACCACCACCAGCCACCGCGGTGCCGCCTTGCCGCTGCCTTCAAGCAGCTCTTGCCGCCTCATCCGAGCTCTGTTTTTTATGAGCTTTATATCGTTGGAAAGCTCTTGAAATATGAGATTT
This sequence comes from Heliamphora exappendiculata, assembly GCA_034768845.1. NCBI lineage: Eukaryota > Viridiplantae > Streptophyta > Magnoliopsida > Ericales > Sarraceniaceae > Heliamphora > Heliamphora exappendiculata. Next base: position 20,919 of record JAOTRH010482602.1, on the reverse strand, counting down.
TTTTGTCAAAAAATATGCTGGAAAACTACTTGGAAAACATCCAAAAAAATGGTCCAAACCTCAAAAAATGCTGTTGTCCGCCACAGCACAGCGCAGCCCACTTCAAAAGGCTTTTTCGGCCTCTTCCCGAACTCGATTTTCGACGTAATTTATATCAAAAGAAAGCTTTCGAAAGGTACTATTTTTCTACAAAACAATATGCTCGAAAAAAGCTCATAAAACCGTCGAAAAACTGCCTAAAACAGACTGTCGCCGCTCACAGCACCGCCACCTTTAACCGCCAACTTCCCGAGGCTGTCCCGGCCTCATCCGAACTCCATTTTTGACGTACTTTATATCAAAAGAAAGCTCTTGAAAAGTACTATCATTCTATAAAATGAACTTCTCAAAAACAGCCTACAAAACTTTCAAAAAATTGCCTGGAAGCTGTTGCTATAGCGACGTTGCAGCCAGAAAAATCCGCCTCTGTTCTTCGTGTTCTTGGACATATTCGACCTGTTCTTAAATAATCTAAACAGATATTTAAAAATATAAAACTAGCTATTACACCAATCCTATATCCCGAAGGCTCACATTCAATCTATCATGGTCAACTCCCGTGATTAAAAAATTAATTAAATCATCATTCATTCAAACCATTCAATCAAACATGAAAAAAATAGATGATCATAAAATCGGGATTTAGAACGTCTGCAAAACAAAGTTAGCACAGTTCTAAATCTACCCGGCCTTGATAAACTGTAAACAAAAAACAAAACGGTTCTGATACCAATTTGTTGCAGGCAAAACTGCCAAGATCAATGTTTTTGCAAAACGATTATCGGTAAAAAATTAACTGAACAGGCAAACGCCGAAACAGACTCCAGATAAAATTTTTGACGAAGAACGATAAAAAATAAAACTGTACAACCAAAGATAATTTAGATGAATACCTCTTGTCGATCTAATCTTCAACTACGACTTGATTCTGAGTTGAAACTCCTGTCAGATCTTCTACCGTATTTTCTTATGCAATTCTCGAACGTAGTATGGGCTACGATCCTCCGAGAACTCGTACCAGCAGAACTCCGATATATTTTTTAAGTCTTGAAAGACAAAAATAATATACGAAGAATGATATGAAAATTCTTCTAAACTAGTTCAGCCTACCCGCATATATATAGGGCTAGAGCAGGGACCTGGGGAGTAATTATGAGTAAAACTTCTAGTGGAACACAAATACTTACGGGTGGTTTCTGCAATTATGAAAAGTCGTAGCGATTTCTACAATTTTCATAAAATACTGAATTACAGTTCACACCACTAAAGAACTATAATTGCACTCTGAGCCAAAATCTCAAAACCTTCTTGCATTGATCTCCTGTTATTAAATACTTACCATTTCTCTCAACGTTAAGATTTTCGATACCCGCCAATTAAATTTAATTACTGATAATTTAATTTAATCGGCATCTTCATATTCCTTAAGCCCTTCCGCTTAACTTATTTGACCACCGGATAATTAAATCCACCTGCAAGGTTCGATTCGGTCAAAATTTATATGCATCCTTAAGGGGGTATCGTCAATCTCGATCATTCGGGACGTAGATTCCGTCAATAATTAGTATTTGCCATATAAATAATACCTCTATCCAACTCACCGGGAATATAGACCCATATAAAATTACACCCTCTAATGAATCAAAACAACGAATATTAAATATATGCAAATCAATAATTATTTCAGGATTAAGAGGATAAGCACTATTCATAATAACCTTAGAGTGTGAATTAATTTACATAATCAGTAGTCAGTACTAAATTAATTATTCTAAATGTCCCGTTCAATACACACAAAGTGTACTGGCACAGAGAGTCGGAATAATAGACGACGCTATTATCTGTTCCCTATAACCAAGACAGGCCTACTAAAACTCTGTGCCATAGTCGTACCGATGGTATGTCTATTTTCATCTAAACAGTGAACATAAAACTTATATTCTGCAAGAACCTAAAATTCGATCTTCTGTGTGTAAGCCGTACTCTACACACCAGATTAAATACTATACAGAATATTAGACATATATGCATATCAAAGAAATGATACACATACATTGCTCATAATGATTCTCATAAATTAAAAAATTAATTTTATTAAAAAATAAAATTAAACACTAAAAATATGGTTTTCACTATACCAACCATAACAAATATTACACGGCTCCAACGCCCGAAAACATGTTATAACATACATGAAAAAGGCTAATAAAAAGGAAGACTATAACGCTTCTGCTCCTTACCAGCAACCCCGAATCAACGCGCGTGATCGGTACTTGAAAACATTTATCCCACACCGTGAGTCAAGGCTCAGCAAAAAGTAGAAAACACGCAGTATAAATAAAACATGCTAGGAAATCAAAGTGCAGTTGTCGACTCTCTTTCAAGCTAATAAAACAATTTGAAAACTGTTTTAGATCACAACTCACAAGAGCCAGAAAACCATTTTCACATGCAAGGGATAGCGAGGATACAAACCAAGTTTTGTTTTACTCATCAGAGTCTTAAAAACAAATCTAGTATTATGACTCCCGCAAGCCGTTAATACAATTTTTTAACTGCCGCAGGCCGATAAAATAGTTTTAAGAAAATTGATCTATCTGTCCCAAAATTCAATTCATGCAATCTATGAAACACATGCCTCCTCAGGACCTCATTTCAGCTTTCGAATACCACATACACACAAGTGCCTCGTCAAGACCTCGTTTCAGCCGACGGAGCGCACATACCGGCTCCCGCAGCCTACCTCAACACCGGCTTTCCTAGCCTATGTCAACCACTAACTTTCGCAGCCTACCTCATCCACTGGCTCTCACAGCCTACCTCAATCACCGGCTCTCATAGCCTACCTCATACACCACACACGCACACATGCATCATCAACCAGGATTTACTTCTACTGGATCACAAATTCATCTATCCCATATCATAACCATGCAAACCTAAACAAGGATTTAATGTATAAACCACGTATTATCACGACATTCCACAAACCACGTCACACGTATATGAACTCTAGGTTTGAAGCGTAAACCACGTCACATATACGATATCATCACAACCACGTAATCCACTTACGTATTTCGTACATAAATAAACAGAGTTATAAATGTACAAGTAGTTATAAAAGCACATAGCCACATATAACCTCACACCACGACGCCATCTGTCACATAACCCGACATCCACAAACCTGGACCCACGACGCTCAAACGCGCCAACACAATCAGCAAACCTATGTAACTCGACCTAACCAAAGGCCAACACCAAACACACATCCGTGGTTCTCACCAAAACCCCACACCTCCCGTGCATAACCGTCACGCACGTGACCGTGCTAAAACACCCAAAACCTAATCATGCATGTCAACCCGAGCATGGCATCTAAACAAACACCCGGGATCACAACACGAACCCCCGAAACCACCACACAACCAACCGAACCCAAAAAGAATCCACAGGTATTGAAATCAAGTAATTCCCATAAATTAATCAATCGAATACCACATGACACCAATCAAAAACTCAGGAACCAACCCAAAACCACAAACCACCTGCCCACAACTTCAGTCGACTGGACCCAACCCCCAGTCGACTGAAAAACACACTCGAAAACCACCAAACGCCCAGGAGCACTGTCGAGTCGACTGAACCTCAAGAACACCAGTCCAGTCAATTGAACCTATGAGTTCAGTTGACTGAACTCAAGAACACATGATCCAGTAAACTGAACCCAACCTAGAAACGGTTCTAAGCTATGGATTCAACCCTCCAAGCCTTGAATTGACACTTTCGAACACCGATTCAACAACTGTGAACACCCATCCACCTAGGCCTAACACCGAGACCTCAAAAGAAACCCCCGACACCTGATTCCATCCACAAAAATTGCCAAAAATGAGTTTTATACCCTAAAAACCCATTTTGATACAAAGTTAGATCTACGGAGATCTAACCGGTAAAAAGACACTCGATTACCCATAGCACCCTTATTCTACATACAGGTCTAAAATCCTACCTCAGTGAGTTCAAACTCGACGCCTCGAACCACATGCAAAAAGATATTGCGTAGCCCTCGATGCCGATACCAAGAATCCGTAGTTTGATAGTCAGAAACCGAGCCCCAGGCCCCCGAGAACTTAGAGAGAAGGTAGAGAGAAAACAGGAAACTTACTGGAGAAGTTTTGAAAAATATCTTTATGAAAATATCTAACTCCAGATATTTATAGGTCTCTAAAATATCTTTTTTTGAAAATTTCTGAGATTTGCGCCACAATGGCCCACGGTCCCGGGAACCTACCCTGCATGCATATCTAAGCCCGATCATGCATCAAAAGTAGTAAAAATATGCTCGAAAAAAAACACATAATGCGCATCCGAAAATGCCGAAAAAAGAAAACTGGTTTGGGTTTCACAACTCTACCCCCTTAAAGGAATTTCGTCCCTAAAATTCAACATAAGGCCAAAACAACAAACCGTCGATCGTAACCGACACAGGCTCATGAGATGGTTAGCCAGATGGTCAGCCAAACCACTCCTAGGATATAGTCAATCACGGTCAGGTATCCTAAACAATGGCAAACAATCTCAAAGACTCAGGATCTACAACTCACCCCAACCTCACAACCTCACCAACCACTGCCTCAACACAGCACACTATCAACGGAATCCATCACTGACTCCCAAACAGATACGATGAAGAATCTGACCCAAAACCTGCAGACTCAGAAAGTATCTCTGCTCGCTGAAGGCATATCAGCATCCTCCGGCATGATCGGTGCCCTAGATGAACCCCGAGCTGCATGAGAATACACTCAGGGCAACCCCACTCTGTCCTGACCACCAGTACTCGGCACTGTCGACTGTCACACCGACTGAACTGAAGTTCCCCTGTCTGTTGTTCGGGAAACCTGAACTGTAGAAGGCTGCTGTCGGTATGCAGCTGAACCTGGCACATACGAACCCACTGGTGTGTCCTCTCCACTCGGCGCCCTGCCTCCCTGAGGATAATTCCTACGAATATGTCTGGACTACCCACACCCATAGAAAACTGGTGGCTCCATCCCTTGCTGCTGCATGGGTGCCAAACTTTGGGATGGCCTCGGCTATAAGCAATTCACCGCACGATGTCCAGGTTGCCTGCATCGAAAATAGGTCAACTCCCTCTGCTTTGGCCTCCTAGACGAAGCCACAGATGGTGATGGTGCTGAAAACTGCAGTGGTCTAAAAGGGTAGAAGCTAGAACCAGAGGACCTCTTCCTCTTGCTGGAACGCCCAGCTATCTGTGCCTCTGTACCGCCCTATGATGTCTTGGTCTCCCTTGAAGCTCGAGTCTCAGCTAAAGCATTCTCAACCCTCGCTGCCGCCTCCACCAGCTGTCTGAACACACGATATCTCATCACAACCACTCGCTCCTTGATCGCCGGCCTCAAGCCCCGCTCAAACCTCATCGAAAGCAACTCATCTGTGCACTCCACCTCCGGTGCAAACCGAGACAAGCTCCTAAACTGGGCCTCGTACTGCATGATATCCATGGTCCCCTGGGTAAGAGAATAGAACTCCTCCTTGCATAAGTCTCTCCTCGAAGCTGGGAAATATCTCTCCAGAAACACTCCTGTAAATGCTGCCCATGTGGCCCCCACTGTGCCCCTGTCATACCTCCACCATGCATGAGCAGTACCCCTCAGCTGAAAGGTGGCAAAAGAAACTCGTACCTCATCCTCCTCAATCCGCAACGTGTCTAGAATCCGAGTCGTAAACTCTAACCACTCTGTCGCCATAAGAGGATCAGGATCTCCTGCAAAGGTAGGCGGATCCATACGCTGAAACTCCCGCATCGCAGCTGTAACCCTCGCCTCAGGCACCGCCTCCCTCTCCCTAACAGGCTCACCCTTAGCAACCAGCTGCTGGATAGAACCAACGAGCACGCGCAACAACTCTATTGCGTCCATCGGTCCCTGGGGAGCATTAACATCCCCAACATCAGGGATAAGAACATCCCCTTGGCCAGCACGGCCACAGTCTCGACAACGGCCTCGCCCTCTCCTCGCCGGCATCCCGTCTATATGAAAGCAAAACATCATATAAGATGCAGCACATGGCATGATCATAAACGCTAAACACTTAGCATGCTACCACATAGCCACATAGGTTCATGCTAAATAACTCCACATATACCGAGGAGAACCAACAAGAATGACACGTCAATCAAGATAACCTACTCAGATTCCCTGCTAGAAACTACGTCATCTAAACGCATTTCTAACTTGGCCCCTAAGTTTGTTAATCCAAACGCCCAAAGGCAAGACTATCACTCCTAAGATTCAACCCCCATGCTCACATATACACATCTTTCACATGTCTAACATGCTGACATGATCATGTTATCAAAGCATATAAGCACATACAATCAAACACACGCACTCAACCTCACACGGGAACGCACCCCTTTCCCACGGCTCATAGGTATTCAAACCCGGATCTCTGATACCAAGTTGTCACGCCCCTAACTTCGGGCCATGTGAAACACCCATAAAAAACCACACAAGATACCCAACCCGAGAATACACTCTCAATTTAAACCATACAAATATTGTATATAAATGCCAAACGGCAACATTACAGGGCTCCAACGCCCGAAAATATGTTATAACATACATGAAAAAGGCTAATAAAAAGGAAGACTATAACGCTTTCGCTCCTAACCAGCAACCCCGAATCAGCGCGCGTGATCGGTACCTGAAAACATTTATCCCACACCGTGAGCCAAGGCTCAGCAGAAACTAGACAAGCATGTAATATAAACAAAACATGGTAGGAAATCAAAGTGCAATTTTTGACTCTCTTTCAAGCCAATAAAACAATTTGAAAACTGTTTTAGATCACGACTCACCAGAGCCAGAAAACTATTTTCACATGCAAGGGAAAGCGAGGATACAAACCAAGTTTTGTTTTACTCATAAGAGTCTTAAAAACAAATCTAGTATTACGACTCTCGCAGGCCGTTAATACAATTTTTTGACACCCGTAGGCTGATAAAATAGTTTTAAGAAAATTGGTCTATCCGTCCCAAAATGCAATTCATGCAATCCATGAAACACATGCCTCCTCAGAACCTCATTTCAGCCTTAGGATACCACATACACACAAATGCCTCGTCAGGACCTCATTTTAGCCGACGGAGCGCACATACCGGCTCCCGCAGCCTACTGCAACACCGGCTTTCCCAGCCTATGTCAACCACCGACTTTCACAGCCTACCTCATCCATCGGCTCTCACAGTCTACCTCAATCACCGGCTCTCACAGCCAACCTCATACACCACACACGCACACATGCATCATCAACCCGGATTTACATCTACTGGATCACAAATTCATCTATCCCATTTCATAACCATGCAAACCTAAATAAGGATTTAATGCATAAACCACGCATTATCACGACGTTCCACAAATCACGTCACACGTATATAAACTCTAGGTTTAAAGCATAAATCACGTTACACATACGATATCATCACAACCACGTAATCCACTTACGTATTTTGTACATAAATAAATAGAGTTATAAATGTACAAGCAGTTATAAAAGCACATAGCCACATATAACCTCACACCACGACGCCATCCGTCACGTAACCCGACATCCACAAACCTCGACCCATGACGCTCACACGCGCTAAAACGATCAGCAAACCTACGTAACTCGACTTAACCAAAGGCCAACACCAAACCCACAACCGCGATTCCCACCAAAACCCCACACCTCCCGTGCATAACCATCACGCACGTGACCGTGCTACAACACCCAAAACCTAATTATGCACGTCAAGCCAAAGACGGCAACTAAATAAACACCCGGGATCACAACACGAACCCCCGAAACCACCACGCGACCAACCGAACCCATAAAGAATCCACAGGTATTTAAATCAAGTAATTTCCATAAATTAATCAATCGAATACCATAGGACACTAATCGAAGACCCAGGAACCAACCCAAAACCACAAACCACCAGCCCACAACTTCAATCGACTGGACCCAACCCCCAGTCGACTGAAAAACACATTGGAAAACCAACAAACGCCCAGGAGCACTGTCCAGTCGACTGACCCTCAAGGTCCAGTCGACTTAACCTCAAGAACACCAATCCAGCCAACTGAACCTATGAGTTCAGTCGACTGAACTCAAGAACACATGGTCCAGTCGACTGAACTTATAGGTTCAGTCAACTAAACCCAACCCAGAAACGGTTCTAAGCTATGGGTTCAACCCTCCAAGCCTTGAATTGACACTTTTGAACACCGATTCAACAACCATGAACACTCACCCACCTAGGCCTAACACCGAGACCTCAAAAGAAACCCCCGACACCAGATTACATGCACAGAAATGGCCAAAAATGAGTTTTATACCTCAAAAACCCATTTTGATACAAAGTCAAATCTACGGAGATCTAACCGGTAAAAAGACACCCGATTACCCATAGCACCCTTATACTACATACAGGTCTAGAATTCTACCTCGGTGAGTTTAAAACTTAACGCCTCGAACCACGTGCAAAATCAAGCTTTGCCAGAATTGAAATCAGACCGGATGGTTGCATAGCCCTCAATGTCGATACCAAGAATCCGTAGTCTGATCGTCAGAAATCGACCCCCGGGCCCCCGAGAACTTAGAGAGAAGGAAGAGAGAAAATGGAAAACTTACTGGAGAAGTTTTGGAAAGTATCTTTATAAAAATATCTAACTCTAGATATTTATAGGTCTCCAAAATATCTTTTTTTGAAATTTTTTGAGATTCGCGCCACAACGGCCCACGGCCCCGGGAACTTACCCCGCATGCATATCTAAGCCCGATCATGCATCAAAAGCAGTAAAAATATGCTAGAAAGAAAACAAGTAATGCGTGTCCAAAAACGTTGAAAAAAGAAAACGGATCAGGGTTTCACAGCTTTCCTTAACGGAATTCTTGAAGAGTGTATTTATATGATACAACCAGACGGACTCATTGCAAAGGGCCAGGCGCACATGTAGTGCTAGCTTAAGAGATCCATTTATGGACTTAAGCTGGCTTCGAGGTCTTGGAACACTCGATTTGATCAAGCTATAAAATCTTATGGTTTTGATCAAAGTCCGGATGAGTCCTGTGTGATAAGAAGCAAGACGGAAGCGTGGTGATCTTCTTAGTACTTTATGTAGACGATATCTTGCTCATCGAAAAAGATGTAGGGGTATTATCTATGGTTAAAGTATGGTTATTTGGGCAGTTCGATACGAAGGACTTAGGAGAAGCCAGTCACATCATTGGGATCAAGCATGTGCGAGATCGGAAACAAAGGATGTTGGGCTTATCACAAGCAAAGTATATCGATGATATCCTTACTCGTTTTAGCATACGTGATTCCAAGAAAGGGTTTCTCCCTTTCAGGCATGGAATCACTCTATCCAAGGATCAGTGTCCTAAGACACTTGATGAGATCGAGAAGATGAAGGCGGTTTTTTATGCTTCGGCAGTAGGAAGCCTCATGTATGCTATGCTTTTCACTAGACCTACCATCTGCTTTGCCGTTGGCATGGTTAGTAGATATCAGTCTAACCTAGGGGAGGAGTATTGGATTACAGTAAAGAATATAATCAAGTACCTGAAAAGGACTAAGGATTATATGTTGGTTTACTAGGCAGACAGTCTAGCACCTTTGGGTACATAGACTCAGATTTCTAGTCAGACATAGAGCTTACATGATTTTGAGTATAAGTGAGAGATTGTTAGGGTTGGTATACTGAAAATCATATTTTTAGTAATTAATTATTTTTTAATAAAATTAATTTTCCATTTTATGAGAATCTTTATGAGCAATGTATGTGTATCATTTTTTTAATGTTATGTATAGATGTCCGATATTTTGTATAGTATTTAATCTGGTGTGTAGAGTACGGCTTGCACATAGAAGATCAGATTTTAGGTTCTTGCAGAATATAAGTTTTATGTTAACAGTTTGGATGGAAATAGACGTACTATCGGTACGACTATAACACAGAGTTTTAGTAGGCATGTCTTGGTTACGGGAAATAGATAATCGCATTGTCTATTATTCCGACTCTCTGTGCTAGTACACTTTGTGTGTATTGAACGGGACATTTTGGGTAATTAATTTTGTACTGACTATATAAATTAATTCACACTCCAAGGTTATTATGAATAGTGCTTGTCCTTTTAATTCTGAAATAATTATTGATTTGCGTATATTTAATATTCGTTGTTTTGATTAATTAGAGGGTACGATCTTATATTGGTCTATATTCATAATGAGTTGGATAACGGTATTATTTATATGGCAAATATTAATTGTTGACGGAATTCGCGTCCCAAAGATCTGGATTGACAATATCCTCTTAAGGATGCTTATAAGTTTTGACCGGGTCAAACCCTGCAGGTGGATTTAATTATCCAGCGGTCAAATAAGTTAAGCGGAAAGGCATAGGAAATATCAAGATGCAGATTAAATTAAATTGTTAGTAATTAAATTTAATTGGAGAGTATCGAGAATCTTAACGTGGGGAGAAATGGAAAGCATTTAATAACAGGTGCTCCATGCAAGAAGGTCTTGAGATTATGGGTCAGAGTGCAATTATAGTTCTTTAGTTGTGTGTACTGTAATTCCGTATTTTATGAAAATTACAGAAACTGCTGCATGTCTTTCCATAATTGCAAAAACCTCTAGTAGGTGTCTGTGTTCTTCTAGAAATCTAACTCATAATTACTCCCCAGGTCCTTGATGTAGCCCTATATATATGCGGATAGACTAAACCAGTTTTTGATGATTTTATATCATTATTATTATGATATTATTTTTGTCTTTCAAGAATTAAATATATCAAAATTCTGCCAGTACGAGTTATCGGAGGATCGTAACCCACACAACATTCGAGAATCGCGTAAAGGAATACAGTAGAAGATCTGACTAGAGTTTCAACTCGAAATCAAGTCGTAGTTGAAGACTAGATCGACAAAAGGTATTATTCTAAATTAACTTTGGTTGCACGGATTTAATTTTGATCGTTCTATGTTAAAAGTTATATTTGGAGCCCATTTCGGCGTTTGCCCGTCTAGTTAATTTTTTACTAAAAATTATTTGCAAAAACAATGATCTTGGCAATTTTACCTCCAACAGACACCCCATACAGAAGTTCAGTCGACTGAACACCACCATTCAGTCGACTGAAAAGCTACTGGAATCTCAAGAAAATTCTAGTGTCCCAGGTCAGTCGACTTAACTACCCACTTCAGTCAACTGAACCACCTCACTGTCCATTTAATCAATTGAACTGCCCACTTCAGTCGACTGAATGTTGGAGAAAAGCAAACCATAGCCGATAAAAAATGCTTCTCAGCCCCAAATCAAACGAAACAAACCCGCCTTGTGAAAATCACGAACATACATGAGTTCAACAACATGTAATAAACCATGAAAACCCAACAACCTCGTACATAACACTTTAAAAACCCTATTTATCCAACCAAACCTGTTTTAAGAACAAAACCAACTTTTTCAAACATAAAATAACTTTTCTTGAATTTATAAATGGTAAAAGCTCATACAATTCCACATAGCCCCCCTTTAAGATATGAGAGTATAGGATCCCACCTCGTTAAGTTAAAAACTCAATGCCTAAAACTTCGTAAAAAATGAACTTCGTCGGAACAAGATTCCGTCCAGATGAACGCGAAGCCCCCGGCGTAGATAACAAGGATCCGCTATTCGATCGCCAAAAATCTAAGCTCGGGCCCACTAAAAACTAGAGAGAAGGTAGAGATTTTTGTGTGAAAAAGGAAATATCTAATAAACATCCCATATAAATATCTAAGGGTTAGATATTTATAGGCCCGCCCCAAACATACCTTTTTTTTAACATCGCACCACAACGCCCAGTTGTCCCGGGGTGCAACCCAACATACATTTTTAAGCTCGAACATGCATAAAAAATATATAAACATGCTATTGTAAAAATAATAAACAACACGTCGAAAAATATCACAAAAATTAAAACGGATAAGTGTCTCACAACTCTACTCCCTTAAAGGAATTTTGTCCCTGAAATTCGCCACAAGGTCAAAAGGAAACAACTCCGTCGATCGTAATCGACACTGGCACGATAGGTGGTCAGCCAAACCATCCCTAGGATAAGGTCAAACGTGGTTATGATAAAACCAAACTCTAAACAGCAGCTAACTACATCAAAGACACAGGATCTACAAACTCGTCCCAACACCACATTCTCACCGACCGAGGTCTCTACAAACATGCACTACCCATGGAGTCCATCACCAACCTCTAAACAGATAAAATAATGGAACACGATGCTCCCATGTTGATGAGAACACTTTCTCATGATCTGCACACTAAGAAAATACCTCTTTTCACTGGAGCATCTACATCATCAAGCACAATCGGTTCTTTGGAAGAATTAGGATCTGCAAGGACATACACTCAGCCCCAAGTCATTATAATTTGTCCACGATAACCCAGGATTGTCGGCTGTTATACTTACTGGACTAAGGTGCCCTCATCTGTAACCCTGAAAGTCTGAACTGTTGGCTATTGCTGCCGATAAACCTGGCGATCCTGCACGGGCAGAACAACTTGCGCACCTGCCGTGCTTGGTACACTGCCTCCCTGAGGAAAGTTTCTATGAATATGCCCTGGTTGGCTAAACCCATAACAAACATGTAGCTCCCTCCCTTGTGACTGAATCAATACCGAACTCTGGGACTACCTCGGCTGTCAGCAATCCATCGCATGATGCCCTGGCTGCCTGCACCGGAAGCAACGAAACTCATGCTGCTCTGGCCTCCTATAGGAGGCCACTGATGGTACTGGTGCCGAAAACCGCTGTCGCGATCCAGATGGATGAGAACTAGGGCCAAAGGACTTTTGCCTCTTGTTGGAGCACCCACTTGACTGTGCCCCGACTGTTAGGGTTGCTTTACAAAAATCATATTTTTAGTATTTTATTTTATTTTAATAAAATTAATTTTCAATTTTATGAGAATCTTTATTAGCAATGTATGTATTTCATTTCTTTGTTATTAATGAATGTCCAATATTCTGTATAATATTTAATCTGGTGTATAGAGTACGATTTACACACAGAAGATCAGATTTTAGGTTCTTGCAGTGTAACAACTCGAACCCCGGGAACCCGTAAGCTCAACCCAATATCTTAAATAACCATAATAAAAATATTTTCTTCTAACAATATACGTATGCGTCACAAAGGCCAAACAAGATTCTTACATTTCAAGAGTTCTTTTACAACACATATATTATTACAATCATCCATTTTCACTTTCTGCACAATCATGATGTAGTGTAAATACAAAGAAAACTAGATCTTCCCTCTGCCCATTTATCCACATGCATCCTTTGCCCTCATATTATCCCAGAACCTTGAAACCTAAAATGGTTTTGGATATATATACATGAGCCAAAACTCGTAGGATAAAGACTAATCACGTGTTATGCATGATTTGTGAGGTGTGATGGGTGCAACCGGAATAAAAATACAAGTTCCATAAATTTATTATTTATTTCCACGCATGTCAAGTTATTCATTCATGAAACCTTTTTCCAAATATTCCTTTCTTTCACATTTATTCTCGATACTCGATTTTTCACAAAAACCAAATCACATTTTCACATTTAATCTTTGAATGTAAACCTTCGCGGTCTTTCACCGTAGGGCCGCAGCCCCGCATTATGCATAAACCGTTGCGGGCTTTCGCTGCGGTCCGACCGCAGCCCCTCATTATGCATGAACCTTCGCGGGCTTTCACCGCATGACCGTAACCCCTCATTATGCATGAACCTTCTCAGGCTTCATTATACATGAACCTTCGCGGGCTTTCACCGGCTTTCACCGCAGGACCGCAACCCCTCATTATGCATGAACCTTATCGAGCTTCATTATGCATGAACCTTCGTGGGTTTTCACCGCAGGATCGTAACCCCTCATTATGCATGAACCTTCGCGAACTTTCACCGCAGGACCTCAGCCCCTCATTATGCATTTTCCACATTCAAATTTTCCACTTTATTGTCAAAACAAATTCCGTTTGAGTATCCAGATTTCTTTTCATGCCATATGCATCATAACCGCAATATATGTTATGTTTCATATATCACATCTCATTTACCCATTTCAAAGAGTACCAACACAAAGCTTAGACAATAGTAATCATATCATTTAAATTTAAAAAGGATGCACCCATCATATCATATATATATATATATATATATACATATATATATATACAACAAAAATCCATGTTCTCTTCCAAGATTAGGTGTTTTAAGAAATAATCATACCAAACCACATGCCTCAAAGACCCATTTTTTATAAACCAATAATTACCCAATTTTTTTTTTATTAACCAATATCCATTCAAACTTTTTTAACCCAACACGATTCAAAACGAAACAAATTGTGAATTCAAAACCTTTTAAATATGCCCAACCGAGGGTTTAACTACTGTAATGAATAACCCAAAAGTTAGGTTTAAAGTTCTCAAAACGTCAAACCTTTAAGCAAAACATCAAAAATTTTAAAAAAAACCAAACCAAACGATCGGTGAAGAGACCGATCGATCGGTCCCTTGCCTGCACAAGAGTACTAAGAACACCAAAAGACCGCTTGATAGACTGATCGATCGGTCTATTGAGCCATCCTGTTCCAGGCCATGTTTAAGCCAAAAACTTAATTTTTAATACTAACAAGCCTTGTAGCACCTTTTTAAAATATTTTAGATAAGAACCAACCTTTAAAGAGAGAGAAAAACCATTTTCAAACCTCCATCGGGGCGCCAAAGTTTGTGCGGAGCAAAAACAATACAAAAATCTCTTTGTACTATATTTACTTAAAACCATGGATAATCATTTCTTAAAACCCCAAAGTTCTCATAGTTTTTTATTCTTTTATTTCAAACTTCACTTTATCATCTCATTCAACATTTCAACTTACACATCTAATTAAACATGTGTTTCATAACATCAATCCACCACCATCAATTTATAAGAAAATCTATATCTTTATGTCTCAACCTTTTATTTAACCATCCCATAAAAATTTTCAAAACCTCTTGTCATTTTTGTCAATCTCTTCACTTTTCATCAACAACTCATTCTCATCAAATAACCAATGATACTCGTATATAACCCCCACCAGTTCATACTTTATTACATCACACATATCAATTTCCATTAGAGTTCTTCTTAGTTTCAAAACTTTAACACAAATCGTAGTAAACCACAAGGATTAGTTAAGATCCTACCTCATAGATGGTCCACCATCAAGATTCAAGCCTCGCGTGAGCTCCAAATAGCCAAAGTCCAACACACGCAACTTCAAAGGAGCTTCCAATGCACATCCACGCTCTCCAACGGTCGCTCGCGCAAGGAAACAGCAAGATCTACATCCCCAACGAACATTGAAACCCTCAAGACCCTGCATAGCTAAACCCTAGATTGCTCCTAAGCTTTTAATAAGAGAGGAGAGAAGAGAGAATGGAAAAATCTGCCCAAAAATTGACATTTATAGCCTCTGTCTATCACAGACCGATCGATCCGTCGCGAGACCGATCGATCCGTCTTTCGCGATTGCACTGTTGGTCCAACTTTGAACAAGCATATCTCCTTCATCCGAACTCCAGATAGGGTTGTTCTTGTGCTCAAATTGAAGCTCCGAAAGTCTACTTTCCAATGGTTCTAACCTCATACCAAAATTCATTTTGTACTAATCGTTATGCCAATTTAGTGAAGGTATGTCACTTTCCTTCACACATTTTTTGCATATTTTTGTCCAAATATCCATTAGAGCCTCATATTCTTCTTCTAACATATCTTTTATGCGTATCCAAGTTCAAAATATTCCCAAGCTCAAGTTTTAATTCTTACTCCATCAATACTCAATCATTTCTAAAAGAAATAGAATAAAATAAAATAAAACGGGTCAGGGTCTCACAACTCTTTCCCCCTTAAAGAATTTCGTCCCCGAAATTCAACTCTGAACTCAAGCCAAATACCACCGTATCAATCATCAAATCAAGTTCTAACACACCCAGTTGGAACCTCGATACACATTGCTCACCAAACATAATCCACTCCACAGAAAATCTTGTTTAATCCACCTGGAGTACACAAGAATGCTTTTCCTCTAAACTTTCGTTCTTTATTCCATCCTCTATCATCAACCACATTTCTCACCTTGGAGGAATACTAGGTGCCACCCCATTATCCAAGACAAGACTCCACACGATCAACTTGCTACAAAATTGACCCGACATCACATCTACAAAATCCACACAGGTATCCACTATCCCACTCAAACCTAATCATACTTCTCGTGTAACAGCTCGGCACCACACAACTCAACATCTCACTCTTAGATCACTGATTCTAGATCTACGGATCAAGTTCAAATCAAACATGAACACTGTTATCCACCGTCAACCCCAAACTTCGATACTAACCCATACATCGATCCCTTGCATCCACAATAGCAAAGTTTCCAAGCCCAAGGCTTATTCGTCAAGTAACCAATCAAGACTTGTCTTTTACTCTTAGAAACGTCTTCTTATATCAAACTCATCACGGTCCTCTCATTCCAAACCAAGCCATCATGTCAGCCTTGATAGGTCATACCAACCCAAGCTTCTAAAATATTGAATCCTTCTTGACTCATGTCTTATCACACTCTCCAGGCCACAATCTAAACATGTAGCTACGCCCAAAGCACAACACTTACCACAGTCGATGACCATTCCTCGACTCTAAGAACTCTAAGCAGTTCGAACCCCAACTCACAAAAGTCTATCAGAAACCTACCACGTGAATGCCCCCGCCGCAAGGTTCCAATAAACTTTCCATTCCACTAAGAACTAAAGGTGTAACCATACCCTACACCACCGAGCACAAACTACACACAACGGTTAATAATCCTCCATTAATCACTGTAGAGAAGACTTTACGCCTCAACACTTCCTTTCGTCAGTAAGGACAAACATTCCTGATCTACTAACCCTATCTCCTAGGGAATACAACCACACACACTTACACTTACTTGATAGAGCAAACAAACTCCATCTTGAAATCCACGAGGAACTCAGTTCTTCGAGCACTTGACTCCGGTAGTACCCGTCCTTTAGGCGCAACTCACGGATCTTCTCGAAATAACCAGACTAAGAATCAATCCAATGGTCCCAACCGTTTCACCTAACCAAGGTGGAACAGTT
Organism: Heliamphora exappendiculata; assembly: GCA_034768845.1. Taxonomy (NCBI): domain Eukaryota; kingdom Viridiplantae; phylum Streptophyta; class Magnoliopsida; order Ericales; family Sarraceniaceae; genus Heliamphora; species Heliamphora exappendiculata. The sequence continues at coordinate 3,591 of JAOTRH010482602.1, read as the reverse complement.
CGCATACCGCCACTATTTGCAAGACAACCATATCTTCTTCCTAAGAAAGAAATGACCTATTCTCAACGTCCTCTCATGCCTCATTCGCACATACACGAACTTCATCAATCCCCTTACTCCGTACAACACATCCCGTTGTGCTAGGACCTCACTTTATAAGGTTGTGCTTCATTATCTGAACTCCCATTAGGTAAATCACAACCACGTCATAGCCTTGAGCCCAATGTCTAAGCAACCCACATAAAAAGCACACGGCACCAGACAAAGAAAACCCAAACCTGAGACCTTCCATCCAAAGTTACTAATAACTCCCACAACTAAGAAGACGCTTTCTACACTTCTGCTTCTCGTGTACACACCTGTCACCAACACCTTAACACATGGTTTCTCACTTATCGCTCTAGGCAATTCGAGCCACCTAAGGCATTGCTGAACCTTACTATTCCACACTTCATCCTCTTGGGCAAACAACATACCTACCTTTAAACCCAAGGTTGAACACAATCAACCTCCAAACACATCTCATCCAGGAAACACCGTCTTAATATCGAGCCAACCACATTATTGAACCCTTCTATGGTTCTTACAAACCCCATGCACCCAGCACGATGCCCAAACATGATCTCTTACTTACGAGAATAACAACCAAGCCACGGGTTTGCATTCTTGGAGGATTCTCACAGAACTAATACGCGAGGATTTCACCACATACACAACTTAATCACTAAATTTTCCTTAAGATCTCCCTCTCTCTCTCTCTCAACGAGAATTAAAACTACCAACATTCCTTGCAATCAAATTACATTTCCAAAAACCTCACCCAGACGCTCGAGTTTACGAGATAAAGCAACAGACTCTCCAAGAAACCACGGGTAAACAAACCCACACTCATATGATCCCAATGCATTATTCCTATCAAGAAAAAAGAATCACACTGGTCAATCAGCCACAAAACATTTGTCCAACTAAAAAAAACCACGAGTTAGCTTTAGGCTCTCGCTCCATGCCACTACCTCTTAGAATTACCATACATAATAAATATATTCCTCGTCACACCAGAACCTCACCATTTCAACCACCGCACAACGCCATACATATTCGCGTCACTTTAGAGCATCCTTTCACAAGGCCGCGTCACACTAACTCGATTCCCAAAAAGTGGATAATAACCAAGCAAGTAGACAAAAACCATACTACAATCTCAAGCTCATAACTCTGGTACACTTATCACGAAACTCAAAACATTCATCTGGGAACACTTATCTCGTATGTCACTGTACGCATACCATCGGCGCATGGTTGTCTAACCATGAAGGCAACTACACGCCATACGAAGAAAATGATCCTCGCTTACTAACTTTAGACCAAAGACACCACCATATCACTCGCCCTTTTGGGGTAACACAATATTATCACATCTAAACTTTAAACCAAATACGGTCTATCGTCTTCTTAAAGGATCTCTACCCATCAACACGTCATCCTAGAATAACCGAGTCGGCCACACCGACAAAACCTACCACATGCCCTATAAATCTCACATACTCACCCTTAATTTTTTGCCATACACCATGTACCCCACAAAATCTCTTAATCTTGAGAACGACAACCTTAGTCACAAAACCTTTCTCCATCAAACTTTTTGAGCAAACTCAAGAATCTATCTGTCGACAATATCTCCAACCCATATACTCACCATCGTACAACTTTCAACTTCTATCACAGAATGTAACTTAGCAACACACCTCAAAGAAAATCACCGGTCATTCGCAGACTTTCAAAATTCTCTAGCACTACTATGGCTACCACCAACACCCCATAGGACAAGGGACATCTCGAGCGCAATCTAAACTTTGACTTTCTAACACATCTTAGGCTGGAGGTTATTACACTCCCGTCCACTATGCTCCCATCCACTATGCTCCCATCCATACCCAATCTCGGGGTACACGGCTCATGACACAGCATGGCTCAAGACATAGCACGGCTCATGACGTACATAATCCACAACATGCCAAAACCACTCCTTGCATCCAACCATAACAAATAACCTCCAAGAGGTTTCAAACACCCTACCACACCCATTCATCAAGCTACTAGAAGCACAACACCCAATGGACAACTATTACAATCTCTCTAACTCACATGGATACAACACACTCTAAGCAATCAACGCTCATCTCACGAGCTAACACCCACCACAATCATTGATCACCAATTCATATTCTCAAACCCACATCATCACCTAGACTTAACTCGTCTAGTCTGCACAAGCATAACTCTTATAACGAGGATATCATAACTCTCAACTAGGTTAAACTCAACTTAACCTCCTGAAACCAAGCTACACACTACTCGCCACCTAGTCACATCACACAACATATATTCACATCTTAAGGAAAAGCCTTAGAGTAACGCGATAATCTAGGCAACTAATTCAGATTTCTCATAGAAAGAACGTCGGCCAAACACTTTTCTATTTTCAACCCTAAAGTAGTTGATCGGACGCCAATTGGCGCGTCACATCACCCCAAAACTCAACATCCATGCTCATATAAACACATAACATGTGCAAGAGAATTCAATCACAAACCCATGCAAGCATACAATTCATACCGTGTAGTGGTGCCTACTCTCATCAAACAACTCTCTTCGAAGGGTCATTCTAACTCCCCACGACTCTTAGATATTCGAACCTAGAGCTCTGATACCATTTGTAACGACCTGAACGCCAGGAATCCATAAACTCAACCCAATATCTTAAACAATCATAATAAAAAATTTTTTTTCTAAAAATATACATATGCGTCACAAATGCCAAACAAGATTCTTAAATTTCAAGAGTTCTTTTACAACACATATATTATTACAATCATCTATTTTCACTTTTGGCACAATCATGATGTAGTGTAAATACAAAGAAAACTAGATCTTCCCTCTGCCCCTTTATTCACATGCATCCTTTGCCCTGATATTGTCCCGGAATTGAAACCAGAAATGGTTTTGGATATATATAAATGAGCCAAAACTCGAAGGATAAAGACTAATCAAGTGTTATGCATGATTTGTGAGACGTGATGGGTGCAACCGGAATAACAATACAAGTTCCATAAATTTATTATTTATTTCCACGCATGTCAAGTTATTCATTCATGAAACCTTTTTCCAAATATTCATTTCTTTTACATTTATTCTCGATACCCGACCTTTCACAAAAACCAAATTACATTTTCACATTTAATCTTTGAATGTAAACCTTCGCGGGCTTTCACTACAGGACCGCAGCCCCGCATTATGCATGAACCTTCGCGGGCTTTCACCACAGGACCGCAATCCCTCATTATGCATATTCCACATTCAAATTTTTCACTTTATCGTCAAAACAAATTCCATTTGAGTATCTAGATTTCTTTTCATGCCATATGCATCATAACCGCAATATATATTATGTTTCATATATCACATCTCATTTAACCATTTCATAGAGTACCAACACAAAGCTTATACAATAGTAATCATATCATTTAAATTTAAAAAAGATACACCCATTATATATATATATATATATATATATATATATATATATCATTA
>JAOTRH010482582.1:0-25240 GCA_034768845.1 Heliamphora exappendiculata | reverse complement strand
GGGGATGGGGGGGGGGGGCTGGGCGGCTGCGGGGAGGTAGTAGAGGGGCTGGAGTGGCGGGGAAGGGTGGTGGGGGAAGAAGGGTGGCGATAGATGGATAAGATAGTATGTGGGCATAGAGAGTAATGGTGAGGTTGAAGAAAGGGATTGTTTAGAGATGATGGGCTGTATGCAAAGAAAACTTGAAAATATTAAATTTCTGTGTTTTCAATACAAAAAAAAATAGTCTACACGAAACTTCTCTAGATTTATATTTGAATAAACAAACTTCAGAACATGACCAGTAAAATCTTTCTACTACAAATATCGGCACCCAAATGCAGCACAGCAAAAAATAATAATAATAACCTAAACCATCTTTCTGAGGCTTGACTTACTTTATTTGGGACAAGTCTTTGAGAGTTCTAATGGGGCTCTTGGAGTTGCAGACATTGGAGTATGCTTTGTAAAGAGTGATGTCGATGTTTTCGGAAAGTCCTTTAGGTCTCTCCGCCAATTCGTGCCTGTTCTTCCATATGAATTCCGCCAAGTCTTCGTTCTCCGGGCACATCACTCCCCCCTGCTTCTCCATTTCTGATCCAATTGCAGAAAGACGAGGCTTTGAGGCTAATATGCGTTTGGAGCAGTCGGGGTTCTCAGAATGGAGAGCAATACCGCGCCATCGATTCCGTATTTGGGCCAATTCGAAATTGGGAGGTGCTAAATGCGCGCACTGTTTTACTTATTACTAGTAATCCAGCTGCTTTAAAAATTTGCCCCATTTATACTAACGAAAATAAAGTTTTAAGTATTTAAAGTAGTATTAATTTTATTTTTTATTCATCATAAAAAATTTTAATACGTAATATTTAATTTTAACACGTGAAATCCAGTTGAACTCTTGAACAGATAAATTTATTTATATATTTTTTAAAATATAAAGATAAATTTATCTGTCTTACATAAATAAACATACAGATAAATTTATCTGTATAAAAAATACTGTGTCTTTTTAAAATACATATAAAGCACACAGATAAATTTATCAATACTAGAAATGAACAGATAAATTTATTTGTTACTTGTACTTATTTGACTTTATAGATAAATTTATCTATCTAACATTGTCGATACTAGAAAAGAATGACAGATAAATTTATCTATATGCATTAACCATGTAATTTGGGCTCAGCCTAGTCCGGCCATGAACCGGGAGGGCCAAGCCCGTCCCGGACCCAGCGGGCTCTCGCCAAATCTTCGGGTCGGACCGAGCCGGGCTTTTTTCTCCGGGGATCGATTCAGGCCCTAGGGGTAAAAGGTACTGGCTTTGGCTACGAGCTCAGGCCTCGACACGGGCCTTTGGGAGGGCTTGACCGAGCTAAAGTTTTTTTTTTAATTTATAATATAATAATAGTTTAAAATTAAGTTAAATTAAAACTTATAAACTTAATGTTTATTATATTATATGAGTTTGTAATTAATAATTTATTAATTTATATATTATAAATTAATAAGTTTATAGTTTATTTGTGTATTTGTTTTTAAATTTTAAGTTATTAATAAGTTTATTATATTATTTGTTTTAAAATTTTATATTTATAGTTTATTTGTGTATTTATTAATTTGTGTAATTATTTTTAAATTTTAAGTTAAATTTTAACTTATTATAGTAAAGTTATAATAAGTTTTTAAATTTTAAGTTAAATTATAAACTAATTACTAGTTAATTATATTATATAAACATAACTTTATTATTTGATTAGTTATTAAACTATAAAATATAAACTTATAAGTTTATAGTAAACTTATTAGTTTATAATTTATTTGTGTATTTGTTACTATAAAATTATTATTAATTGATAAGTTTATAGTTTTTATTATTATAAATTTATTAATTTATTATAACTATGAGTTAAATAATTAAATGTAATAAACTTGAACAATTAAAATAATAAAATGCGATATAAATTTTATTAATTAAAAATCAAATGTGAACAATTTTACACATTATATGTGTATTGTACATTTTTAAAAAATAGTGAAATTGCATCACTATAGATCAAGTACATCCTAATTAGGTTGGCACATACAAGCCTAACAATTATTTATATTATTCACTACTCAAAATACATGACAAATGAAATGTAAAATTACAAATATAAAAAATAACGTTTACATATGCAACAAATAATTTAAAAAATCAGTCTGAACCTGATAATTCTTCAGACATTCCAGATGTGATAAATTTTATGTTTGCTTCAAGTCTTTCCTTCTCGTCTATTTCTTGTTACCTCTTCGATACGTAAAGTGTGTCTCGTGTAATCATCAATACTTGGACCATCTCTAGAGTGAGTCTGGATCTAGTCTCGTTGAGTACCCGTCCACCTGCACTGAAAGTTGACTCCGAAACAACTGTAGAGACAGGAATGGCAAGTATATCGCGAGTTATCGCTGTCAATACTGGTCACAACACCTCGTGCTGTTTCCAATAATCTAAAATATCAAAATTATTTTCATCTAAATTTTCTATGACATCAAAATAACATTGGAGTTTTGTGATAGAACTCTCATGAATCTCAGAAAGTCGTCTATTTTTTATTATAAACCAAACGTCGTTACGACTTCGATATGAAGTCCTAACTGCGGGTTGTGTTGATTGTGGTATTATATGCGTTTTATATTCATCATATAAATATTTAAGTGTTTTATTTATTGGGTCAAGTTGGTTTGCATTACTATAAATATTTTTTTTTTAAATATTGTAAACTAATATTTTTACTCATAGGATCAAGTATGTAAGTTATTCTAAAAATATGTATTATTTCATTATAATATTTATCAAATTTATCTTTCGTACTACATATCATTTGATAATAATTTAGATTGATTAAAAATTCATCAAATATTGCGCTAATTTGTTTCAATTGCAATAAAACTAATGGAGTAGTAAGAGTGTAAATAAAAGAAAATAATTTTATTACTTGATCAAAAATTTTATAAATTATTTTATATACATTTAAATTTTATACATCTTATTGCTAATCTAACTCTTTCAAGAGACTCATTGTAATATTTAAGTTCTTTTTTCATAATTAAATTTAAAATATGTGCGGAACAATGAATATGAAATAAAGAACCAGATAATGAAAATTGTAAATTACGTTTTAAATAATTAACACATTCGTTATTATAAGAAGTATTATCTAAAATAATAGCAAATATTTTTTTATGCAATACCTAACGTAACTAATTCTTACCTAATAACTATATCTAAAGAATGACCGGTATAGAAAAATTTTATAATTTTAAATGAAAAAAAAATTCTTTTACATAAATTTCAATCATTATCTATAAAATATACTGTAATACGTTGAAATTTTTGAGCATTTCTAGCAGTCCATAAATTAGAAGTTAAATTAATTTTTTCATTTAAATTTATAAATAAATCCATTAACTAGGTTTTAGTTTCATCAAATCTACTTAAAACTCTATTTCTTGTAATATTTCTAAAAAAAACGTTAAAAGTGCAGAACAAATTCGGTTTGTATTATTTCTTCAAATGCCGGTTGTTTACTCATTGAAAATGATTGTTCTTGTTTTATTATATAATCAACAATAGAATTTTGTGCGCAGGTTTGTTTCCTCGAATAATTAATAATATTACTAGTTTTACCCATATCTATTTGTATTTGTGAAGTGAGATTAAGAGTTAAATTTTTACGGTGACTATTAGAATGTCTATATAAGTGGCTAGTGCCACTCGATGTGTGACCTGAAAGTAGTTTATTTCAAATTTTACATTTTGTTTTAACAGTAACGGTGCCATCATTATTTTTTTCAAAAAGTTTTTTAAATTTTTTTTACACATTTGAAAATTTTTTGCTAAATGAACCTACAGATGCAGATGTTGATAAAGCAGTGGGTTGATTAAGAATAGGAACAGGGGGAGTAGAATTAGAACCACTAGGTGAAAATGTCAAATATCTTCTTCTTCATCAATGGTAAAAATATTTGAATCTATCGATAAAAAAAATTATAAAAATTTTAAAACGAAATTGATAAATTAGAGAATAGAGGCTAGAATTTTAAAAAATTAAAAATAATATAAAATTTAATTTTTTAAAAAATAATTAATTAGAATTTAAAAAAATATATTTAAAATTTAATTAAATATTACAACAAATAAATTAAATTGTAGAAATTTTAATTTTTTTAGAGACTAGAATTTAAATTGTAACAAATAAATTAATTTTTTTAGAGAATAGAGACTATAATTTAAAAAAATAAAAATAAAATAAAATTTATTTTTTAAAAAAAATTAATTAAATATTACAATAAATAAATTAAATTGCAGAAAATAAAGCAAATCGAATTAAGGAACTCCGATCTTTATTTTTGATCTCGATCGATTTGTGTTTTGATCTTTATCTTGATTCTTTTCTTCACTCATTGATTCGCCAACAATATCGCCGAACTCGAATATCACTAAGTAATTAGATAGAAGAAAGATGTTTGGCTGAAAAAAATAAAAATGTGCATCCCTATTTGTAGGGAAAAAATTATATTTTTTAAAAAAAATAAGAAAACAAACTAGCCGTTAGCCGGGCCTGGGCCGGGCCCAACGGTCAAAAAATCCAATCCCTTGATTTTCAAACAGATTTCATTCGAGCTGTCCGTTTCAAAATCTAACCATTTGGGAAGGGGGAGAGGGTCAGGTGGGGCCGGCCCCGTGGGCGGGCTTCTGGTGGGCCTAGGGTCGACCTGCGGCGGGCCTAGGGCCGACCCGACTCCCGGGCTTAGGGGGTGCGGTCCAAACCCGGCCCACGAATAGTACGGTCCGGGTCGGGCCCGCACAATGATAGGCATCGGGCTCCCGTCGGGTCTCGAGTCATTTTTACACCTCTACTATGCATTACATATAAATTTATCTGTTTGTGTTAAATTTATCTGTGTTGTAGGCAATTGAATCTCGCGCGTTAAAAATTTTATTGATGAACCTTGCGCGTTAAAACTTATTTTTTTGAATTTTTTGCTAAAAGCCCCTTATAGTTAAAAAGGAGAAAATAATTTTAAAAAATATATAAACACACTTTCTATACTTAATATGCATAAACTAATGTGTAGAACAAGAAAAAATAATATTTTTATAACATATATTTTATATCTATAGAATAGTTAGTTTTATAAATACTAAGGATAATCCGTGCCTAAAGCACTCCCAATATAATTTAAATCAATTAAAATTAATTATTTTTTTTTCGAACACTCTTAACAAAAAAATTAATTAAAAAAATTAATTCTCTTTAAATATCATAAAGCTAATTATGAAAAAAAATTAAATTTAAATTGGAAAAAAATGAAAGAATAATTAATTTTAATAAAAAAATAAACAATTTTAGAAAAAAATAGAATACCATATGACTTTCCAGTTCTCAATGGAAGCACCGAATTAATTTGAGAGAGAGAGAGAGAGAATACCAATTCTCAAGATAATACCATAGGATATTTTGATTTCTTTCTTCAAAGCGCCGAATTAACTTCCAATTTTATAACAACTTTTATAGTAAATCGTTGAATTGTATATATAAATAAATGATCTAAACCATTAACTCTTTTGACATTATTTCAACAATTAATAACTCTTTGGACATAATTTTAACCATTGAATAAAAAATATGGCGTATCATGTAAGACCGCTCTCTTTTGTAATATAGATTAGTATCCATTGAATAATGTAGCAAATTGCTTCTATATAACACAAAAATTTACCAATCAATTTGTTAGGATGGCACATTAAGTAAATTGAAGGACTGAGTCTGTCGGTTAAGGTTAGTTATAGTTAGTGAAAACAGTTGGGAAGAAAATTTTGGGTTCCAAGTCTGGAACAAGATATAAGAGCTCATTTGGTATTTCAAATGGAATTAGATATAATAGGAGGGATAAATAATATTGTGGGTCTCACGTATTTTTTTTAATACTAGGAGATTATGGAATGAATTACGGGTATAGTGAAAAACTTAGTTCATATTTGGTTAAAGTGGATAAAGAATATGAGAAGATTTATAAAATTATTTTTTATCGTTAGATAAGGAGGAAAGTTAGTTTAGAGCCTACTAATAATAATACCAGGGACTCCCTGATATTATTAATACCATGAATGAGGTATTAGTAATATGGTATTTACCGAATTATTAGTCATAATCCCACGATACAAATGCAGGTTTAGAACTCTGAGGTGACAAAAACTGAACATGTAGAGCCCATATGTTTTTTTGTCAAATTCTATCCCCTTTTGTCCGCCAAACCAAGTAAGGCCTAATATATAGTAGTGTGAAGAGAATAGAGCTAGGAGAGAAAAATAGAGTGTCAGAGGAAAGTGTGAGATATTTCTTCCGCAACAGTCAATGTGAATTTCGTCTTTCTTATCTTCTTTTACATTTATATATGATAACTGAGATCGTAAAGCATCCATTTGATGTGCAATCCTGTTTGATTTGCGATCCTGATATCTAAATTGTGTAATTGTATTAAATGGCATAAATTGGTTCTTCTCGCATCAATGAAGTTGGAACTAATTCTTCAATACCATCATAAATTGCAAGTGTAAGGTGAATCTACCAGCTTCACTCGTGTTCTTAATCTCAAATATTCACTCGTTTGTCACCATTAAATTGGATTCAAATAATTACATACTCCGGAGAACTCAGATTCAAAATGCACTTCAAGTAAACAACTTTTTTGGTTATATTGACGGATTAATCCTGTTAGGGTTGTATACTAAAAATTATAGTTTTGAATTTTAGTATTTAATTTTATTTATTAAAATTAGTTTTTCCATTTTTGTGAGAATCTTAACGAGTAATGTATGCGTTTTATTATTTATTTAATGTTGTGGATAGATATGTTTTATTCTATATAGTATTTAATCTGGTGTGTAAAATTCGTATTGCACACGAAAGACCAAATTAAAGGTTCCAGATTAAAGGTTCTTGTGGAATATAAATTTTTGGTTCACAATTTAAATGGAATTGGACAAAATCTTAGTAGACTTGTCTTGGTTACGAAGACAGATAATAGTATTGTCTATTGTTTCAACTCACTTTGCTAGTCTTGGTTACAGAGAACAAATAATAACGTCGTCTATTGTTCTGACTCACTGTGCTAGTACGCTTAGTGTGTATTGAACGGGACTATGTTGGGGTAATTAATTTTATACTGACTTATAAATTAATTTACACATCATGGTTATTATGAGTGCTTATACTCTCAATCCCGACATAATTATTATTTGCATATATTTTATATTCGTTATTTTAATTCATTAGAGGGTGCGATCTTGTATAGATCAATAATCCCGGTGAGTTGGATAGCGATATTAATTATATGGTAAATATTAATTATTAACGAAATTCACATCCCAAATGATCGGGATTGACGATACCATTTTAAAGAAATTTATAAGTTTTGATCAAACTAAACCTTACAAGTGGATTAAATTATCCGACGGTCAAATAAGTTAAGCGGAAGGTCTTAAGAAATTTATTTAAGAAGCCGATTAAATATAATTGTCAATAATTTAATTTAATCAGCAGATATCGAAATTCTTAACGTGTAAAGAATAAATAAGTATTTAATAATAGGAGCTCGAATACTACGATATTGAGAATTTGGCTATGAATGCAATTATAACTCTTTAATGGAATGAATTATAATTAATATTTTTATAAAATTATTTCTGAGTTGAGATGAATTTTCATAATTACATTAGGATTCCAAATCATATTTACTCCACAGGTTCCTACTTTAACCCAATATATAGGCTGTGATAAAACTTGACGTGAGAATTTATATTATTCAGTTGGTTATTAGGTGGTTAGGGTTTTCACATTCTTTGAAAATCCTAAGTCTAACTAAGAAGATTTTGAAAAACACGATAGATCAAATTTCACACTTTGTTCATGTTCAGCATTCGAGAATACAATAGAAGGCTTGTGTCGGAGATTTGACTAAAAGTCAAAAATCGCGACGGATCGTGGACTGAAAATAGTTGCAACAACTGAAATTATTCAACCAGATTTTGAAAGCTATATTCTTAGATCTAACTTTTGGAGTATTTACGGGTTTTATTTTGAATGTTTGATATTAAATTTTTTTAATCTGGAGCTAGTTTCAGCGTTTGTCTACCCGAATATTTTAGACTAAAATCATAGACATAATCTTAAGATCTTGGCAGTTTGCCCCGACATATCCTGTGTCCATCATTTAGTGCTGTTAATCCAATAGAAATCTCAATCACTAGACCTAATTTTGCATTATGGAAGTTGATTGACAATCAATTACTATCCTGTATCACAACAATTATATCTACATCTACTCTCATGCAAGTACTTAGATTAAATCATGCATTTGAAGTCTAGCAAGCATTAGAAAACATATTCAATTCGATGTCAGCTACGCATATCTATGACCTAAAAAGACAACTCTTCAATCTCAAAAAGAACTCGACAATGGAGTTATACCTCGATTCGATTAAAGAATGTGCACATAAACTTGAGCCAGCTGGTCCGCCTGTTTCATAAGAAGATCTTGTCTTTCACACCTTAAATGGTTTACTAGAAGCATTTGATCCACTTAAAACTGTTATTCCTGTCGGATCTGATAATTTGAGATTTAAGGAACTCACCACAATGTTAAATGTAGAGGACGTTCATTTGGCAAAAAATTCTAAACAAATCAACACTACCTTTGTCTTCGTTACAACACAAAAAGATTTCGATCTACAAAACTCCTTATCTTTTTAGCCTCAATATCCTATGTATAATCCATAGTTTCAATCACAATCTTCATATGATAACATGTCCCGAGGGCCCAATGGCTACAGACCAAGAGGTACTAAGAATCAAAGATCTTCCTCATTTAGAGTGGCTTGCCAAATATGAGGAAAAATTAATCACACGGCTAGGGAATAATATCGTAGGTTCAACTTACCGTCTAGACCACATTCGTCTTCCTTATGTTCCACTAATTTTAGTTCTTCAAGAGCTCCCTTTAATTTCTTTAACAATCAAAGTAGTGCATCTCCACAATTTCATTCACATAATACTTAAGCTCATTTTACACAGTTTGCATCTCCTCAAAATAATATTGAACACTCCAAATTTGTCTCAAATGCCCCACCAAAGTCTTCCAAACAATGTTCCTTCATCTTTTGGTCATCATGCATGTCCCTCTCCTTCTACAAACTGGTACTTTGACAGTGGTGCCACAAACCATGTTATCAATGACTTGTCCAAGTTGTCTCTACAACAACCTTATAGTAGAGCTGAAGGTGTTATGGTGGGTGACGGTATGTCCTTGTCTATCTCCAACTTTAGTAAAGGAAAGCTCGTTACACCTTTGTCTAAGGTCATTCTAACAAATATTTTACATATTCCCTCTATTACTCACAATTTGCTGTATGTTCATCAATTTGCTAAAGATAACAAATGTAAACTTGTTTTTGATGAATTTGATTTTGAAATCCAGGACAAGATAACCAAATAGGTTCTACACCAGGGACCTTGTCACTAGGGACTATATCCAATTCAGCCCTATTCTAATTGAGTGAAACCTCAAGCTTTTCTTAGTGCATCCAGCTCTGCTAAACTTTAGAATAGAAGACTTGGTCACCCAAGTTATCCTTTGTTTCATCATCTTATTAGTTCCTGTAATTTACCTATTACAAAATCATATTCGATTCAGTGTTATGCTTGCAATGTAGCAAAGAGTCATAAACTTATCTTTTATATGTCTGTTAAAAAGTCTCAAGCTCCATTTGAATTAGTTCACTTGAATGTTTGGGTCCTGCTCCTATTGACTCATTTAGAGGTTTTAAATACTACCTTGTTGTTCTTGATTATTTTTTCTAGATACATATGGACATTTTCTTTACATTATAAATATGATGTCAAACAAACTATTTTTGACTTCAATTATTCACCAAACATCTTGTCCATATATACCTGAACAAAATGGAAGAGCCAAAAGTCAACATAGGCATACCATTGAAACCACATTAACCATGCTACATCAATCATGCCAATTAAGTTTTGGCTTTGTGCTTTGCTAACCTCAGTTTTTCTTATTAACAGATTTCCTCATTCGGCCCTTAATTTTCAAGTTCCTTACAAACTTCTCTTTGGACAAGTCCTTGACTATTTTTTCACTCAAATCATTTGGTTGCTTATGTTTTTCTTCGCTCGAACCATATATTACAAATAAATTTGAGTCTAAATCTACTCCTTGTATATTTCTTGGCTATTGATCTTCCACAAAAGGATATCGGTGCATTGATCCAAGATCTAACAAGCTTCACATTTTTGAACATGTTAAATTTGTAAATAACGAATTTTACTATCAGTCTTTGTCAAAATCAGTGTCTTCATCTCTATCTTTTCCTTCTTCTTCTACATTACTTGATATTTCTCTAACCTCATTTGATGCTCCTGTAGTTTCTCTTCCTTATTTCATTGTCTCTGTCCCTCATTCATCTCCTTATAACATAAAAACAACTTCACACACTAATTCAAGTGCAGTTTCTTCCGTAGAGTCTTCACTGTTTTCTAATGCATTACCACTCAATTCCTTACCACCCACAGTCATACCTAATTCAGTGCCTTCCAATCTCTCTCCTATCTCTTCTTTACCTTCTCAGTAAGTGTCTACTATCATACCTAACACACTAAACTCAATTCATCCTATGCTTACTAAATATAAGCTTGGGATTTTCAAACCAAAACTGCCACTTTCTTTGATAGTCATTAAATCTTTGCCCAGTCATCATGAACCTACATCATTTATTGAAGCTGTTAAATTTCCTATTTGGAAGAAGGCAATGGATGTTGAATACATTGCTTTACTTGAACGAGGGACTTGGTCACTTGTACCACCTCCTTTGCATTCCAATGTCACTGATTGTTTGATTTAAAAGGTCAAACAACATTTTGATGGATCCATAGCTAGGCATAAGGCAATACTTGTTGCTAGAGGAAACCAACAAACTGAGGGCATTGATTCCTCTGAAACTTTTAGTCCTGTGGTGAAACAACCTACCCTTCGAGTTGTTCTTAGTGTTGCAGTGCATAAACAATGGTCTTTAAAGCAACTTAATGTTTCTAATGCTTTTTTCCTCCATTGAGTTTTAGATGAACATGTATACATGAAGTAATCTCTTGGATATATTGATCCTTCTCATCCATCATATGTGTGCAAGCTATAAAAAGTTTTGTATGGCTTGAGACAAGCTCCTAGAGCTTGGTATGCACTTTTCTCTAATTTCTTACTTCAATTAGAATTCAAAAAAAGATTGGTAAATCCCTCATTGTTCACTTATCATTGAAACTCCAACATTGTCTATGTTCTTATCTATGTTGATGATATTATTGTTATGGGTAACAATTTCTAGTTCATACATAGTTTACTCCAAAAATTGAAGACAAAGTTTGACAGTAAAAACTTGAGAAATCTTCATTATTTTCTTGGACTTGAAATTGTCAGAGATCCCATTGAACTTCACCTATTTCAGACCAAATATGCTGTTGAGTTGCTTAACAAAGCTGGCATGACTTATTGTAAGCCATGTTTGTCTCAATCTTTTGTTCAACCTGCAGTTACTGAAGAGTTAAATGAACCTTTCAATGACATTTAGCTCCAGCGAAGTTTGGTAGGTTCTTTACAATATTTGACATAAACTAAACCAGAAATCTCTTACGTTGTTAATCTGGTTTTTCAATTCATGCATTGCCCTACAAAAGGTCATTTTGCTACTGTCAAAAGAATCCTTTGGTATGTTAAAAGACACGTTGTATCAAGGTCATTTTGCTGTTGTCATAATATTAATAATGATACTGAGATAAATTAATCATTTAAAAAAATTATAGAAGGATATAATTTGTTGAGGTAAAAGTAATAAAAAATACATGTTTGTTCAGTGATATTATTTTAATACTTTGGTTGTGCTTTGACCTTTTTACCATTACAGTAAAAGTATATCTACGCAGTTAGTTTTATGTAATTATAAATTGAACATGATATTGAATTTATATAACACAGGTTAAAACAAAAAGAAATCTTAGATTAAATCTAAAACTTCTTTGAAAATTTGATAACTCTAAATTATTAAAATAACATTATTGGAACCAATAGTGTTATTGAAATTAAGAGGGGCGCAACATCATTCAAGTGGTAAGAAAAATACGCTCCGATCATTTATTCAGTGTTCTATAATTACTATTATTAAGAGGGAAAATTATTTTTTAAAAATTATTTGGGGCAAATATTTAGGTTTTAAAAATAAAATAGAACTAATTTATATAATTTTAAGATAAGAATTAATACTACTATAATAATATTTTTTAAAACTTTTTAGCGATTGCCTATAGGTATGCCGTTTCTTTTAGTTAATCCTTGACTTTAGAGAGTTAGTTTTGAACGTTCTTCTATGATTTTCTTAGTTCATCGAACATTTTTCTTTTATGATTCAGCTGGTCATATTCTGCAAGATAAAAACATTCTTCTACCATAATATTTTATTTTTATTGGCACATCTCAATGATTCGAATAATTTATCTTGTGGAGCATATTAAGAAAATATTCTCTATAAAAACATAGATTAATTTGATATATGTAGATATAGTGTCTTATAGTATGTATTTTAATGGTTTGTGTCATTTTAAAAATAGACCATTAATTTTATTTAACATAAATATATTTAAGTAATTAGTTATTGATATTCTTTTAATCTAATTTTTTGAATGGATGATCTTCTAAATGAGTTTTATAAAATTAACAATATGATTATGAAAATAAACATGAAATGTATCTATAACAATTATACATTAAGTTAATTTGTTGTACAATATGGAGAATAATAAAAGCATCATTGGAGTTTCAATGGTTAGGACCTAGACTTTTTATTTTGCAAGTTAGAAAACATACTTTTATCATAAAGTTAATTTCTTATGAGTCCATGGCAAGTTCTTTTCAATGAATCGAACCATTTATCTTAAATAGCATATTAAAATTATCATCCACGTTAAAAGATCAATTAATTAGATATCTCTAGATTTAAAATTTTATAAAATTTATTTTAATGGTATATGTGATTTTAAGAATAAATTATTTATTTTATTGAAAATAAATATGTTTAAATAATTAGCTATTGATATCCGATCAATTTAAGGTTTTGCATAAATGAATTTCTTAACAAGTTTTATAAAATGAATAATACGATTAATAAATATGAGATATATCTATTACTATTATATATTAGCACAAATCAATGCTAAGAGGTTGGAAGGTAATTTTACCGAAGATGAAAAGTGCACGATCTAATTGTCTCTTTATATATATAATGGACCCATTTGATTTATTAAATATTTATACATTATGCCTAAATACTTGTATTTAAATTTGCTAAGTACAAAAAAATGTATCTAGAAGCTCCTTAGAAATTGACAAATTGTAACACTTAGGCCATATTTGTATTTTAGGTCTGTAATACTAACTAGTCTAAAATTGACACACTTTGACAAAAATATTATATTTCAGTTCTACTTATTCAAATTAGTTCAAACAAATTTTGTATGAAAGATAATATCAAAACCTAGGTCTGAATATAAAGAACTCACTTTGATGATATTTCTATATTTAGTTATGATGTTTCCAAAATTTGGGCAGAAAATTAAAAATGCTCAAAAATTAGGCTTACATGTGTTTTATGTGTTCTAACCATCTAGCTCTTGGTATGTCAACATATGGCCTATATTTTTTACATGCATGTATTTTAGACTTAAGTATCTTTATTCCAGAACTTATAGAAGTTATACATCTCATGAATACTATCATGAAAATATGAACAACCCCTAGTTTACACATTACAACGCCTTTTTGATACATTTTTCGATTCTTGATATTAGATGTGCTTTAAGAGATGAGTTGAGAGAGATTTTTGTGTGAGATTAACATAGAGTTTTAGTGGTTTACTTACTTGTTTTGAAGATCTAATGGTGAAAGAATGATATAACTTGGCTTTAGAGATACTTAGTTGACCTTTCTTGGCTCTTTCTTCTTTCCTTCCTTCTTTTTCTCTCCTATCTCTCTCAAACTTGGAAGAACACTCAAGAACAATGAAAATTTGATTTCTCTCCTCACTTGGCCGAAAATAAAGAGAGAGAAGGGAGTGTTTGGTCTTCAATTTATAGAGAAAGGAGTTAGTGGGACTCATTATTGCTTGGAAGCTTTAATTTGAATCCTTTTTTGTTCCATTGGTTGCATGGCATGGGGGACATTATTTGAGATTTACATTTTTAGATTTGGGCAGCAAGGATTTTGGCTATGACAGGTTTGGGGAAGAAAAATCCCGATCTTCCATTAATTTGGGGTTTAAACTAGGTATTGATTCCATATTGTGCAAGAAAATATTTTAAAAATTAATTTGGTATATTTTTTTGGTGTTCTTACCTACTAAAACATATTATTTTAATAAGTTTATGATTAATTTAGTATTTTCATGAATTATTATCATTTTTATAGCAATTGATTAAATAGGTGTATGTTTTTAAGTCAAATTAAGCTAATTTGACAATATGTGATTTTTTGACTTATTTTAGTATGTAAGAACTTTAACAGTAATTTGTGTACTTTTGTTAGTCTATATTATTATATTATTATGTGTTTTACTTGTTTGAGTAATCTTAGGCCATAACAATGCTTTGATTTGTATATTTTTTTCTCATTTTGTGCTAAAAAATTCAAAAAATGACTTTTTGGACACAAATCCCAAGGTGGCCGGCCACTAAGGGGTATTTTTGTTATTTTTGTTGTTCTTTTTATCTTTTTCTACTTAATTGTATTTAAATATTAGATTTAAGGTATCCATGTGCCAAATTTTAAAATTTTAAAACTTTTGGGTG
Source organism: Heliamphora exappendiculata (assembly GCA_034768845.1). Lineage (NCBI taxonomy): Eukaryota > Viridiplantae > Streptophyta > Magnoliopsida > Ericales > Sarraceniaceae > Heliamphora > Heliamphora exappendiculata. The sequence goes on along the minus strand of JAOTRH010482582.1, from coordinate 10,310 downwards.
TATTATGGGTAAAATGGTCATTCTATCATAATCATGAAATTTTTTAATTTTTAATTTAATATTCTCTGTTATATACTTAATTTAGAATGTTGGGAGTCTTCTCTAAGTATTAGGGTTTTACTTCTTGAGTATTATGTCTTTTTAGAGTTTTCGAATCAAATTAGGACTTCGGGTTGCGTTAGGGTTTCTAACCTTTTAGTGATCTAAGATTTCATTGGCTAACCGTTACTAATACTAGCGTTTGAACCAAGTCGTTACAACTAGGGCCCTAACCGGGTCATTACAATCTACACCCTTAAACAAATTTTATCCTCAAAATTTTGTCCCATACTTTTTTGTGTAAAGGTTGTGAATGATTTACTTGCATCACTTCTCCTCGAAGTTGTGTCCTTATTTATATGAGTTGTTCTCTATTAAGGGCGCGGACAAGGTCGGGTTTATATGTTTAGCACTTTGAGTAATGGTTGTTTCGTCTTATTAACATCTTATATCAATTACTACATACTTTTCAAAGATCACGTCGCATACCTGTGGTGCAAGGATTGTTTGACTAATGTTAACCTAAAAGCCTTTATCCTCTAAGCGTACCATTTTTTGGAATGATGCAACAAATCTAATTAACGTATATCTTAGAGTTTGCAAATGCGGGCGTACGTACGGTTATCAATGAATACTCATTTTTCTCTTGTGAAGGGTGAACACTCCGTTCATTGCTTTTTGATTGGTCAGGCTGCATCACCTTTTTTAAACCACTCATTCTTTGTTGCAATGGACTTGATTGATCTTTGTGGCTCTGTCCTTGACGACGGTTGTTATAGTTTAATCCCCTTCACAGTGGCCATTCAGAATTTTTATGTCTGGACTTCCGGTAGTTATAACAAATTACTGAACTTGTCCCCCTTTTTCCCAATGATTCCTTTCTACCATCTTGCGAGTAAGGTTCTAAGCACGTGAACTTCTTATTGTTCCTTAGTGGCTTATCTTCTTCATTTCTTAGCAGGCAATGAGCCATCCTATGCCTTGGCTAGTTACACTTATAAAAAGCCCTTATTGCTGCTTGCTGTTATTTTGTTACCTTGATCCAAATCTCTGTTACTCGGGAAAAATCCCTCTTTTAGGTGCTGGGATACTCTGTACCCTTAGGTCCAATAAGTACCATGATCCTTCCTAAGGTGCCTTCCTTTGTGATCGGCCCACATTGGCTACTAAGTCCTGCAATATTTGGGCCAGGCTTTGGACGTCCACTTCCTTTCTAGTTCCGATTACTTTCATAGGGCATCCTTGGTTTTGTCATAGTCCTTCCATCTTCAAGAAAAGAAAAAGAGAAGGGTCATTGAATTATTCGATAAGGTTGGTTCTACACATGAGGTGGAGGTATAGCACTCAAAACGTTTATTGCCACGAAAGGTTTTATCTGAAGAGATCATATCGTTCTTACTGCAGATTGTATGGAATCACAAAACTTTTAGCAACCTAAGATCTCATTGGCTAACCATTACTAATACTAGTGTTTGAATCGGATCATTACAACTAGGATCCGAACAAAGTCGTTACAATAAACCCTTTATATGGGGGATTAATAGTTTAGTATTCATGAGATTATTTGTTTCACCTCCTCGTGAGATTATTTGTTCTCCTTTCAAATTATATCTATCCTTACCCAACAATTAAAATTATTTTTAAATAATTAACTCATATTTTATTTCATTTAAACCAAATATGATACAAATAATACTATAGTTGAAGGGGTGATTCAACGATACCCAGCTCGTTGGGTTGATCCACGGGTTTAAACCCAAAACTCAAACAAGAGCTTTTGGAGGGCACTAAAAGGTAGAGTTTGACCATTTGGCCATACTAGCCCAGCATTTTCCACAATTAAGAAACTCGACCATGGGTCGCATTTAATGGGATTAGACTAGAATTGTACAATATTAAATGAGACGTGACAGGCTCTGTACGTCATTTAATGCGATTAGATTGGAGGATTTAAGCTATTAAGGGAGGTTTGGCCGAGATGAACGACTCTATGTGATGAGTTTGGCTCCAAGTCTGAGCCGAGATGGTGTCAATAATGACGATAAGACCGAATTCGATTTGCCAACTTTGCCATCACCGTTTGCATGTGCAGAGTAAATAGAACTATTTGGCAGAGGGATATAGGGACTAGGTAATCATCATGAGGGTTGAGGAGAAAGATAGAGCCCTCTCCATTATAAAAGGGGATGATTCAAAAGGTAAAAGGTATGCACAATCTAAATCTATAAGTCAAAATTCTGTCAAATTGCCTTCTCACTAGTTTTTTCTCTTTTAAACACTCTTTAACTTCATCATCGGAGTAGCTTTGATGAGTTACCGCTGGCTAGATCACGTAGGTTCACACTTGTAGGTTCTAATTCATTGGCGGGTTTGATTAGGCTAGGTTCAATCCATCAAACAAATATAATTTACGGGGCGCCCCCGTATATTTGGGGCCATATGTGGGAATCCAGTTGTTAAACAGATTAAAAACTAGTAATGGGGACACTTTCGAAGGTGCCCACTGTTGTTGACGAACATGCCTCACCTGAATCTACGAAAAGGCAAAAAACACAAAGAAGGGAGGAGAAGAGGCCTGCTCGCGAAACATCAAGGACTTTCGAATATGACCTCACTAAGGAATTGGCACTCCATGCAATGGGGTAAGAGATTTTGAGGCTTTGCTCCACCTTGAAAGATCGGGGTTAGGATCCCCAAGTCCAAGTAAGGAGTTCGCACACTGGAGAGCCAAAATCGTTTGGGTCAATGGGCAAAAAAGGAGGAGGAGAAATCAACCCAGAGCTGGGGCATATTTTCAAGGAATTTAACAAACAAAGAGAGGACTCGAGTACAGAGGGGAGCAGTTACACCCTAAAAAGGTTAAGGTGGAACAAGGACCCTCATCGATGGCGTGAGGAGTCCAAGTCAACCTACTACATCGGGGTTGACCCAAGCGACGTCTAGGAGAGGCTGACTACCTCACCGTTTGCCGAACACATAAACAGGGCCAAACCGCCTCATAGCTTGTTGAGACTCAAGTCTTACGATGTCCATTCTGACCCTCGCACTCACATCAGCTACTATAGGTAAATGATGACGCTGTGGAGCGAAAATGATGCTCTCATATTTTAAGTGTTTCTATCCATTCGGGGGGAAGCTGGACTACGATGGTTCGACCGTCTATTACCTCGTTCCATAGCAAGTTGAAAGGATTTGTCCATGGGATTCATGGCACGGTTTGTCACCAACACAAAGATTCCAAAAGAGATTGATTCGTTCATGGCATTAAGGAGAAGCAAAAAGGATTCACTGCGAGACTACACCGAAAGTATTGGGGGGTCTATAACTGTTAGGGTTGGTATACTGAAAATCATATTTTTAGTATTTAATTTTGTTTTTTAATAAAATTAATTTCTTATTTTATGAGAATCTTTATGAGTAATGTATGTATATCATTTCTTTAATGTTATGTATAGATGTCCAATATTCTATATAGTATTTAATCTGGTGTGTAGTATACGGCTTACACACTGAAGAACAGATTTTAGGTTTTGCAGAATATAAGTTTTATGTTCACAGTTTACATGAAAATGAACATACTATTAGTACGATTGTGGCACAGAATTTTAGCAGACCTGTCTTGACTATGGAAAACAGATAATAATGTCATCTATTGTTTTAACTCTCTGTGTTAGTACACTTTGTGTGTATTGAACGGGACATTTGGGGTAATTAATTTATACTAACTATATAAATTAATTCACACTCCAAGATTATTATGAATAGCGCTTATTCTTGTATATATTCAGTATTTGTTGTTTTGATTCATTAGATGGTGCGATCTTATATGGGTATATATTCTTAGTGAATTGAATAGCGGTATTATTTATATGATAAATATTAATTATTAACAGAATTCACGTCTCGAAAGATCGAAATTAATGATTACCCCTTAAAGAAGCTTATAAGTTTTGACCGGGACAAACCCTGCAGGTAGATTTAATTATCCAGCGGTTAAATAAGTAAAGCAGAAGGGTTTAAGGAATATCAAGATATCAATTAAATTAAAATGTCAGTAATTAAATTTAATTGGAGGATATCGAAAATCTTAACGTGGGAAGAAATGGTAAGCATTTAATAACAGTAGCTCAATGCTATATGATCTTGAAATTATAGGTCAGAGTACAATTATAGTTCTTTAATGGTGTGAACTGTAATTTAGTATTTTATGAAAATTGTAAAAATTGCTGTTAGTTTTTCATAATTGCAGATATCGCAACGAGGTTTGCTTAATTGCAAAAAGAACTGATATGTGTCTGTATTCCACTGAAAATCTTACTTCTAATTACTCCCTATGTCCCTACTGTAGCCCTATAAATATGCAGTAGGCTAAACCGATTTCATAACTTGTCTTCTAATACTAAAGCTGTTTAGGTTCTGCTGGTACTCATTCTTGATAGATTGTAACCCACCCTACATTCAAGAATTGCATAAGAGAATACAGTAAAAGATCTGACAGGAGTTTCAACTCAAATTCAAATCGTAGTTGAAGAATTAACTGGTATAAATGTATTATTCTAAATTAACTTCGGATGCACGAGTTTTATTTTGGTTGTTCTCATCGAAAGTTTTATCTGAAGCCTGTTTCGGCGTTTGCTCGTTCTGTTAATTTTTTTTTAATCAAAAATCGTTTACAAAATAGAGATCTTGACAGTCTTGCCTCCAACAATTGGTATCAGAGCCGTTTTATTTTTTATTCTCGATTATCAGGACTGGGTAGTTATAGAACTATTGTTCACTTTGTTTTGCAGGTGTTTTAATTCCGATTTTATGATCGTCATGTTTTATTCATGTTTGATTGAATAGATTTGTATGATGATTATTTTTTTAATTACGAGGGTTGATTGTGATAAGATCGAATGTGAGTATTTAGGACATAGGATCGATGTAATAGTTAGTTTTTATTTTTAAAATATCTGTTTAGATTATTTAAGAATATGTTGAACATATCCAAGAACATGAAGAACGGAGGCGGCACCGGCAGTGGTTTGGGTTTTTACAGGCCACAGATCGCGGTAAGTTTTTAATAGTTTTAAACGATTTTTTTGGTAAATTTTTTGCAGTATTTATGAATAAAAAATAGTATAGAAAACAAGTCAAAAATAGAGAGAAAAAAATCACCAAAACGTCCCAGTTCCTGCGGCTTTGCTGGCGGCAGTTCGACGGCGATTTTTCTGATTTTTTGGGCCATTTTTGGGACTATTTTTTGAGTAATTTTTTAGGCATAAAATAGCAATAAAATATACCTTAAAAATTATCGGAAAAAAATGTGCCAAATAGTTCATTAAAAAAGTTAAAAACAGTTGGTTGTTCTAGGCAGCGGCGTTGGTGAGCGGCGACAGTCTGTTCCAGGTAGTTTTTTGACAGTTTCCTGAGTTTTTTTCGAGCAAATTTTTTTAAATAAATAATATTTTTCGATACTTTTATTTTGATATAAAGTACATGAAAAACAGAGTTCGGAAAGAGGTCGAAAAATTGTGAGAAGTTGGCGGCGCAGTGCTGTTGTGGCCAGCAGCGTTTTTTGTGGTTTGGGTAATTTTTTTGGGCATTTTGGGGTAATTTTCTAGTAGATTTTTAGATAGAAAAATTTTATATTTTGAGAGCTTTTTAACAATATAAAACTCGTCAAAAGTAGAGCTCGGATGAGATAGCAGGAGTCTCTTAAAGGCGGCGACAAGGCAGCACCGATGGTGGCTAGTGGTGGCCAATTATTTTCTCTCTCCCGAGACTACTTTGTGTTGATTTATCGATAGATATAGAACTGATTTAATATATATTGATATATCATGTAGTATCATAGATGACTGTTACAATTAGGACACACAAATAAGTGATAAAAGAGGATTAATACAGTTTATTTTCTTTAAGAGACTGAAACACTTTAGTGTTTCATTTGGATCATAAAATCGAGATACATACATATTATGTTTATATATATATGAATTGCGTCGATGATTGCATATCTATTTTATTTATTCTGTTATTTTAATTAATTTGAAAATTCGATTTTAATTAAAATATTTTGTAATAAAAAATAAAATTAAGTTTTTTTAATTAATTAATTTTAGTTAAATAGAAAAAATTTAGATATTTTATTATTTTACAAAATATCACATTTAAGATGATTTTTCATAAATTCGAATATTTTGATAAAATGTGGGAATTAATTCTAAATTTTGAATTAATTAATTGGAAACATGTTTAATCGAAATAAATTATTATTTTTCAAAAAATGTAAAACGTAAAATAAAATAAATAAATGCATTTAATCACTAGCTTAACTGAAAAGCTGAAGAAAAAATTGTGTATTTATTAAATTTTATTTGTTATGCATTTAAATACGAAAATATGATTTCATAAATCAGAATTTTTAGAATTGTGAACACGGAATGATGATTGATTCTTTCAGATCGTGTGATTTTCAAAATTATTAAATTTATTTTAATTAAACAGATTTTTATAACCCTAAAAAATATTTTAAAAATCTAAGTGGAAGAGAAAATTTATTCACAGATAAATCTCGCGGTCTGCATTATCAGTTTGTAGGCTATACAATTAAACCATGCGTGTCGGCAGTAAGGCCTTCCTCCACAACGGATAAATTAATTACGGTATCGTTAGTACAAACCTCTTTTAGGGATAATTCTGGATAATTGTTAGTGTAGATCACTTCTCCAACTGAAGGGTTCATTGCATAACGATTGATTTGTGATTAGGTGATGGTTAACACTTAACTGTATATAATAGTATCATCTCTAATTGAGTCACTGCTATTATTTATTGGACCGAAATTATATCAGCAATTTAATTTTACTTGCCAAGGTCGGTTGCCTAGATAATAAAATTAAAAGAAATTGGTCTGTCTGGTCTTATAAAAGATAGTAGATGTGCTTCCAACGAGACATGCTATTCTCAAGTTACCAGGATGCTTGCGAATTAATTTTAAAATGATAGAGAAAGTTAAATTAAAATGAATTCAAAGTTTTGCTTATCATAATTAACAATTTTTTTAATTATGTTATTCTGAGAATTAAAATGGTTTTCAACCCACTCGTTTCAATACTTAAATAAAACAACTTACGGGACCAAATTTTATCGACCAAAAAAGTAACTTGAATATGATTTTAACTACCAATAGTATTTCTTTAATATCAGAAAATGTGTTTATTTCTGAAAAAAGTTCTTCTTTGGGGCTGAAAGGCGTAAAGAAGAAAAATGTTCAGAAACGGAGAGACACGATTTCCAGGATAGTTAGTGGGTCACAAACTTTTGTGAAAAAGTCAAAAGACAGATGTTTTCACTCTAACCAGACACGGCACTAGAAAAAGCTGTGTCTAGTATTTCTCAGTAAGTAGAATAACATGAGTATTTTCTGTTCACTGATTGTGAAATTATGTTTAGCGGTGTTATCTACCGGTACCTAGTGTGTAAATATGAGAGGTACTAATTATGCCTGCAATTCATTGTAGGGGTTCTAAAAAACCCGAGAACTTAATGATGGAGAGATTTACTTGCATATGGATCATAATATAAAGGTAATAACAGTTACAGTAGGAGATGCCACTCTCAGTTTTGGTAGAGATTGAATTTTAGTATTGAGAGATTATCTTTATGTACCTTCTAATAGAAGAAACTTGATTTTCGTTTCTAGATTGGTTAAAAATAAAAATTTGATTTATTTTAATAACTATGTTGTTATTAAGGATAATAAACGGGTTATCTATTTTGGTGCATTGGTAGGTGATCTTTATGTTAATAACTTTTTCTTTATTGAACCAAACGTTTTTTGGGACTTACGCTTGGGTCAAATTAATCTAAAAAGGATAAACAGATTGATAGCTGATAGACTTCTGAGTTTATTAAAAGTGGAGGCACTTCTAGTTTGTGAATCTTGCTTAGTGGGTAAAATGGCCAAGATGCCCTTTCTGACCAAAGACTATAGAGCTAAAGAATCATTAGAACTGGTTCATTCTGTTGTGTGTGGTCCTATGACAATTCGGGCTAGAGATGGCTTTGAGTACTTCGTCAGTTTTATTGATGACTACTCAAGGTATGGATACATTTACCTGATGCACTGTAAGTCTGAATATTTTAAGGAATTCAAAGAATTTAAGGCTGAAGTGAAGAAATGTCTCGGTAAAAATATCAAATCACTACGATCTGACTGTGATAGGAAATACCTCTTTGCAGAGTTTAGGGACTACCTATCATGAGAGGAAATTATAACCCAGTTGACTACACCTGACACCCCGCAGTAGAATGGTATAACAAAAAGAAAAAATATGACTCTTATGGAGATGGTAAGGCCAATGATGAGTTATTCAGGTTTACCTGATTCATTTTGGCGACTCGCTTTAGAGATAACAGCTTACATTCTGAACTTGGTACATTCTAAGTCTGTACCTTCTACTCTTATAGAATTGTGGACCAGGTATAAGCCTAGTCTGAAACACATTCGAATTTTGGGGTATCCAGCTCATGTGCTGAAAAGGAACGCGAGTAAGTTAGAACCAAGAACAGACGTTTGTTTCTTTGTAGGGTATCCCCAGAAAACGAAAGGTGGCCTATTTTTTAATCATAAGGATCAGAAGGTCATTGTTAGCACCAATGTCCAATTCTTAGAAGAGGATTACATTATGAATTACATGCCCAATAGCAAAATTATTCTGGAAGAATTGAGAGAAACTACCAGTAGAACGGAAGAATAAGTCACTGATATTCCATTACCTCGTCGTAGTGAGAGAATTATCGAGAAATGTGCAAATCAATAACAGAGTGCTGATGAACAGGATTCAAATTCTGTACAGCGTGTTACTGCTAGTATACAGACACAAGTAGTGCCTCGTCGTAGTGGGAGGGTTGTTCATCAACCTGATCGATATATATTCTTGGGAGAGTTTTTTAACAGGATCCTAGTAGAACTGAATACCCTGTAACTGCAATGAAGTACTTTAAGACAAAGATATAGATTTTTGGCAAATGACATTGAATTGAGAGATAAAATCAATGTAATCCAATCAGATTTGGAAACTTGTACAACCATCCGAAGAGATAAAATCCATTAGATGTAAGTGGATCTACAAGAGGAAGAGAGGAGCAGACGGGAAGGTTGAAACCTTCAAAGCTAGGTTTGTTGCTAAAGGGTTCACTTAGAAAGAAGAGATCAATTATGAGAAAACCTTTTCACCGGTAGCCATGCTTAAGTCTATCTGGATTCTCTTATCTATTGCTGTTCATTTCAATTATAAGATCTGACAAATAGATGTCAAGACAGTTTTCCTTAATAGAAGTCTTGATGAGTGTATCTATATGATACAACTAGACGGATTCATTGCAAAGGGCCAAGAATACATGTTGTGTAAGCTTAAGAGATCCATTTATAGACTTAAGTAGGTATCGAGGTCTTGAAACACTTGGTTTGATCAAGCTATTAAATCTTATGATTTTGATCAAAGTCCAAATGAGTCTTGTGTGTACAAGAAGCATGACGAAAGCGTGGTGATCTTCCTAGTACTTTATGTAGATGATATCTTGCTCATTGAAAACGATGTGGGGGCATTATCTACGGTTAAAGTATGGTTATCAGGGCAGTTCGATATGAAAGACTTGTGAGAAGCTAGTCACATCCTTGGGATCAAGCTTGTGCGAGATCGAAAATAAAGAATATTAAGCTTATCATAAGCAAAGTATATCGATGATATCCTTGCTCGTTTAGCATGCTGGATTCCAAGAAAGGGTTTTTCCTTTTCAAGGATAGAATCACTCTATCCAAGGTTCAGTATCCTAAAACATCTAATGAGATAGAGAAGATGAAGGCGGTTCCTTATGCTTCGGCAGTAGAAAGCCTCATGTATGTTATGCTTTGTACCAGACCTAACATCTGCTTTGCCGTTGGTATGGTTAGCAGATATCAGTTTAACCCATGACAAGAGTATTAGACTATGGTAACAAATATAATCAAGTACCTGAAAAGAACTAAAGATTATATGTTGCTTTACCAGGTAGACAGTCTAGTACTTTTGGGGTACACATATTCAGATTTTCTGTCAGACATAGAGCTTGCATCAGAAGACAATTTTACAGATCCTTTACAAAGAATTTACCGGGTAAGACTTTTAATAGTCATGTAGAGGGCATGAGAGTGAAATGCGTGGTAACATAGTTTTGAGTATAAGTGGGAGATTGTTAGGGTTGGTATACTGAAAATTATATTTTTAGTATTTAATTTTATT
>JAOTRH010482571.1:0-25241 GCA_034768845.1 Heliamphora exappendiculata | reverse complement strand
ATATTGTTTTAGATGATAATATATATCATCCACGTAATTATATATCGAATTTTTTTGAATTAATTAAAATAAACAAGAAATATTTCAATATATATATATATATATATATATATATATTGATTTTATGATTGAATCAAAACTCTATCGAGTTTCATTCTCCTGTTAAACGATAAGTTTAAAATCTTTTAATCTTATCAGAATCAGTTTCCCGGCATCTGAAACCTGTCAGGAATCTTCGTAACACATTTTTATAATTATACAATACCACCCGAGTCCCAAAACTAGCAAAACAGCTGACCATAACAACTCAGCCACCAACCACCGCCAGCCACCGCCGGTGCTGGCGCCGACGCCTTCTAGCGGCTTTTGCCACCTATTGCGACACCCATTTTCGCCCCTTTTTTTTTTGAAAAATAGATCAAGAAATATGCTATTTTTCTGTCAAAAAATCAGAGCAAAAACATCCCTAAAACCTACTTTCGATGAGGGCCAAACAGCCTCTACCACCGCCGCTGCCTAATAACTGCCGCCGCCGTCGCTGCTACTTTTTATTACTCCTTCTGTGGTTGTTTTGGCTTTGGTTTCCTGCCGATTTTAGCATTGATATACAGGCATATAATGTCCTAAAGAACACCCCAAAAATAGTCCAAAAAAAGCATCAAAATAGCCCCAAAAAATAGCCCCGCCGCCACCCTGCTTGCCCCTGTTACCGCTATTTTTTGTGTTGCTTTTTGCGGCTATTTCTCACAACCTTTTAGACTATTTTCCAGCCATATTTTACTACTATTTTATACCTAAAAATCTGCTCCAAATGGTTTTGAAAACACCTCAAAAAACCATTGAAAATGGCTCAAACTGCCGCCCCGAAGGCACCACCGATGCGTCTATTTTGTGCTGACTTTTTTCATGTTTTTGGAAACTGTTTTGATGTTGTTTATAAGCCTAAAAACTGCAAAAAAAACTTTCTGAAAAATCTTTCACAAAATTCATAAAAAAAATCACCGTGCTCCATAGCCCGAAACACCCAAAACCACTGCTAGTGCCGCCAGTGCTTGTTCTTCGTGTTCTTCATGTATTCAAACCTATTCTTACAAATATTGAACAATATCTAAAGAACAAATAAAGCCTAAACTATCACAATCAGCCCTCGTTATTAAAAAAAATTAAATCATCATTCAAACCAATAAGTCAAACACGAATATAATGATGATCATAAAATCGTAATTAGAATGCCTACAAAACAAAGTTAGTATAATTCTAAAGCTACCCAATCCCTCAATTAAACCATATACATTAATCAAAACGGGTCTGATACTAATTGTTGGAGGCAAACTACTAAGATCATTGATTTAAATACGATTTTTTTGATAAAAAATACTAGATGGGCAATCGTCGAAACAGGCTCTAGCTTAAAATATTTTGATGTCGAACGATCAAAATAAAACTCGTACACCCAAAGTTAGATTCAGGATTATACCTTTTGAAATCTGGTAGAAAGATTTCGGTTACTACAACAACCACAAATGTGAATCCTTCGAATTGAAACCCTAATCAAGCCTTCTATTGTATTCCCAGATGCAAGTCACAAACGTAGAGTGGGTTACGATCTATCGTGATCTTTGTAACACCGTGCTCCCGCGAGGCACCAAACTTATATAGTGGGATGTGAAACTGCTACAGACCGGTGGCTAAAGAGAAAGACAAGAGATACTAATATTTAGAGACCAAACAAGATTTTCTAATCAACAACAATACTTAATGTCGAAAGGGGTAAACATGAGTCACTAAGGATTTGCCATTCTAAGGGAATACATTACTTCTAAAACATTAAAAACTTTCAGGTTTTATACATGAAACTCTGCCAAAACTGAAAACAAAACAAAAGAAAATTAGACCAAAACGATTCCCAATACCAAATCCAAAACTACTCGACGAGGCCTGTGGTGGACCAACTCCTAGCTGTTCCTGATATCTGCAACCACAGAGGTTACATGAGAGCGCACTTAACATTATCATTAATAGAAAAAAAAATTTATTTAGTTAAGGTTAACTGAAAATTCTTTTTAAAAATAGTTCATGACATTTTGATGAAAACGTAGAAACTGATGCATTAGCTTGAACATGAAAACATTACAGATTTATACAGAACCTTCTCAGTATAGCAAACAGGAATATGTTCCTGGCTCAACCGCCACAATTTAAAATGAATAACCACTTTCTCAAATCTAGACTCAAACCCCAATAGTGTCCAAGTAGTCGTCAACCTTACGACTGAGAGTTTCAATGGTACTATAACCTCAATTTGCAATGCACGAATAGCAACGTGATGGAATAAGGACCACTCTCTACCAAGTATGAATGGTATGTGCTAAGACCTGGAATTTAGCCCAAAAGCCTTTAAGGAAAAAACCCCTGCTTAATGGGAAACCTCCCCTATAGGGACAAATGAAAAAAAAATCCATAGTTGGGTAACCTCCCTCATAACGGAATATAAAGGGCCAAAAACCGTTGTAACTTGGTACTTTAGAAACAACAACACAACATTAACAATTTCTTTTATAAACTCCACTTCTTGGTCTGGGGGTAATCTTGGTAAATCATCTGAAAAAACGTCTAGAAACTCATAAATCACTAGTACCTCTTTTCTTCCATCTCTACGTCCATAACAAGTGCCAAAAAACCCATGGAAACCCCTCTTCAACATCTTCGAAGCCTTAATGGCCGACACGATACGGATAGGTGTTCTACTCTTGTCCCATTGGAAAATGAATTTCTCCTCCCCATGTATCCTAAAGATTACTCTTTCCTTAAAACTATCTAGCGACGCATGACACGATGACAACCAGTTTATCCTAAAAATCAATTTTAACTCAGACATAACTAAAGGTATCAAATCTACCAACATCTCCCAATCTTCTATCTTCAACTATAATCTTTACACACACTTTTAATTACCACTCTAGCCTTACGACCATCAAGACTAATACCGTCACTTGAACCTAATGCGTTACTAGGGCTAAACATACCACATAGATTAAACACTCCACAGGTATATGCTTACCCATAAGAACCCATTCACAACCCTCGTCATAACACAATATACATTTGCATCTTTCCTTCACATACGTACCACTCTACCAACAGTCCTTTAATCGAACAGTATTAGCTCCTGATTCTAAAATCTCTTACCATCATCACTCAATTTCTTCACTCATTCTCCGCCACACAATCGAACCAAAAACCACTTTCGTACTTTAACTATTTCATCTTACCTAGATTTTACCAAGGCACTTGATTCACTCAAGGCCAGTCACAAAAATTATACCCATTAATTCATATAATCTCACTTACGCTTCCCCTATTCTCAATTGAATACTTATTCCTTCCATGTACTCACACTAAGTTGCTACACAACTCCACTAGAAACAACAGAGTTATATCACCCATCAACTTCTCATACATAGAGTCCACACATTCCGATTAGAAATTTTTTTCTCTATACAAGCAACATTTATGCACCAATCTAAGTAAGCTTACCCTAGCGAGTCGCATCATAAAAGGGTTACAGAAACTGAATACCAACTTCATAAGAGTTACATAGTCTAGACGTCAAACGAATATAAATCGGTACTTAAGAACCTACCACATGAATAACTCGGTCTGTCGAAAATGCGCACTCAACCCCTCAACCATTTTTTTTAGCGTCAGCGACTAACTGTTTCTATAAACTCCAGGGTACCCAAATCCTTGAATTGTATAACTAAAGAGCTACTGGTCCTTCTCGCCTGCATTGCAATTCATCTTGTGCTATGCTTACCCGTCTTGCATAGTTATTCATCTCGAGAACCGTCATCCTTGTTCTAATAAAAAAACTCAGTCCCTTCTTTAACCTTTTACACCTTGCCTCCTCATTAGGTATAAGCTAGGTGGCATATCATGACAATTCTGTAAACTTTATCTCGAATTTTGCCACAGTCATCCTTCCTTGTTCCAGGTCGATAGATTCTTGCTCCTTCTCATGCTTGTAGTTTATGGGTTTGAATTGCTCATTGAACACTTTCTCGAAATGATCCGAAGTGATTCTCTAGGGAATGAGAGGTTCAACTCCTGGCACCTGCATCTTCAGTAACCGCTCTGTGGCTTCCCACTAGTGGTACGCTTCTCCTCTAAACATAAAAGCTACGAGGTCAATCCTGCCATCCGCCTCTAGCCCTAGCCTATCTAAAATACGCACAACATTCTTCAACCATTTTTCTGCTTCTATGGGGCTAATGGTTCCCGCGAACTCTTTTGCATCAAGATCCTTAAATTGTTTGATCAAGGAGTTACTATTCTTCTCAACTTGTACTATGATCCCACTCGCGTTCTGTTCGGTTAGTCTTGCGATCTCCCTCAACATCCTAGTCGTTGGTTTGGTTCAACCAGTCCTATTTGTGGAGATTCTTTTTGTTGCATCTCATTAATCTAGTCCTGGTTAGAAGACACTCTGTCTGAGTTTCTCCATGCTCTTCCCTATCATAGGAAAGCTATGACTTAGGGCTCGATACAAGAGTCCAACTTATAGACATAAAGATAAGAACAAACTATCTACGAATGGTTTTAATGACACAAGAATTGTCTCCCTTAATATGATAACTTACTTAGACTTCACAAATCGACAGCAACACAAAACCCTTCCCTGGTTATCTCCCTAATCTGATAACTTGCTTAGATTTCACAAATCGACAGCAACACAAGACCCCTCCCAGGTTATCTCCCTAATCTGATAACTTTCTTAGACTTCCAATTGGAACCCTATGCCTACAGAACACGTTTTCTAAATGAACCTCAAAACAAGTCAGTCAAATGCCCGAAGGCAAAGGTATGACAACCCCAAGTCTAAACCCCTTTACCCCATAAATTGTAAGATGACGGACTTAACCTACAGTCCACTACAGACCACACGCTAACGAGTCTACAAAACCTATAACCTAGAGCTCTGATACAAAATGTAGCACCCCGCTTCCACAAAGCACCAAACATGTACATAGGGATGTGAACCTGTTGTAGACTGGCGGCTAAAGAGAAAGACAAGAGATACCGCTACTAAGAGACCAAACAAGAATTTCTAATCAACCACAATCCTTAATGTCGAAAGGGGTAAATATAAGTCACTAAGGATTTTCCATCCCAAGGGCATACATTATTTTTAAAACATCAAAAACCTTCAGGTCTTATACATGAAGCTCTGCTAAAACTAAAAACTAAACAAAAAAATGGGACCAAAACAATTCCCAACACTAGATCCAAAACTACTCAACGACACCTGTGGTGGACCAACTCCTAGTCGTTCCTGGTATCTGCAACCACGGAGGTTATAGGAGAGCACAATTAACATTATCATGAATAGAAAAGATAGTAACCTAGTTAACAAAAACTAAAAACTCTTTCTAAAAATAGTTCATCACATTTTTCATGAAAACATAAAAATTGATGTATTTACTTGAACATGAAACCATCACAGATTTATACAGAACCTTCTCAGTACAGCAAACAAAAATATGTTCTTAGCTCAAATGCCACAATTTAAAATGAATAACCACTTTCTCAAATCTAGACTCAAACTCCAATAGTGTCCAAGTAGTCATCAACCTCAGGACTTGGGGTTTTGACGGTACCGTAACCTCAATTGGTAATGCACGGATAGCAACGTGATGGAATGAGAGCCACTCTCTACCAAGCACGAGTGGTATGTGCTAGAACCTGGGACTTAGCCCAAAAGCCTTTCAGGAAAAAATCCCTGCTTAATGGGAAATCTCCCCTATAGATACAAATGAAAAAAAAAATCCATAATTGGGTAACCTCCCTCATAACGAGATATAAAGGGCTGAAAACTCTTGTAACTTGGAACTTTGGAAACAACCACACAACATTGACAATTTCTTTTACAATTTCATCATGCTTGCTCAAAATATCATGGATAGCACACTTGAATTAAAACTTCGTGGCTTTTGAAAACAATAGATTCATGCAATCATCAAAACTGGTCATAGTTTAAAACATGTGCTTCAAAGCATTTTCAAGCATCATTTACATCACTCAAGTTCAAGATAATGGCTAAGCACTCTCACCTTGTATTATATGCGCATGAACCGAGCTTCTCTCAATAAGCTAAGCAGGACCCCTGGGTTCTACAACCTCCATGCCTAACAAGAAAAACATGACTCTACCGTTAATGACTCGACCGTTAACACAGAATCCTCCCCCTTTAGCATGTGAAACTAAAACGATTCGGACCTTTGAATGTTTTCTTTGGTTTTAGGGACCATATTTACTTTCTTTTTAGGTTTAAGGGGTACTACGCACTTGCCCAATCCTTCACTTGATTAATGATTTAACTTAACTATTTATTACTCTCTTCCAATCATTAAACTTTAAAGTACCGCATCATTTTAAAGTACTTAGACTTGAAGTTGAATTATGATTTTTGATGACGATTTAGATTAAAATATTCTATACCACTTTTATGTTTAACACAAAAGTCAAAACCTAAGGCAACTAGGTGAAAAGCTTGATGCAAATAGAAACGGTTTAACACTTTTCTCAAAATTTTACCAAAAATACACCTCTATTGGTTTCAGTATTGGGGTACCAAATCAAGTCTAAATGAGCCCATTGTTGGATATGTTCTTGTTTAACCCTATAATTCGTATGTAAGGTGCTAGGGGTGGTTGTGTTTATGGGTGGTTGTTTGAAACACGTTGAAGTTATAAGTCATTTTGAAAAATAAGTTCTGTCAGCTACTAAACCCTCAGTAGAACCAGTTTTGGATAGAGAGTTTGAAATAGTTTTGAGGGACTTTCCCGAGATGTTTAGGTATGATTTTTGGACAAAAAATAGTTCAATATGTTACCTACAATATTCATGTGGACCACTTTTGGAGTAGGTCAATAAAAATAGGGGGAATATAAAAATATGTGACAAATGCATTTTTAATGGTTGAACCACAATAGAGACTTCCAGAGTATTTTTGACCTATCCTACCACAATATTTTGGGCTTATTTTTGGTAGATTGCTAGATATATATGTCATCTACAACCTTTATGTTTTGACCAAAGCTCAGATCTCATTCTAAGCTAGGGTTTTTAGGTTTGTAATGTTGACTGGTCTGAAATCGACACACTTTGGTAGAATTGCAATTTATCGAATTCCACTCACTTAAATGAGTTCAAACCAATTTTTCATTTAAGATAACACAAACATCTAGTTCAGGACATAGATAACACGCTAAGATCATTTTTATACATTGAGTTATGGTCTTCCAAAAATCAGGGCAGAGAGGTGGGAAAGCTCAATTTGCAGGACATGTTTAGTTCAAATCTCCTAGCACCATGTGTGACAAGAGTTGATCCATTTCTTTTACATACATGATTTGTACTCTTAAATACTAAAACTCCAAATCCTTATCATACCATGAATCCCTTATAAAACCTCATGCAAACTCCAGAAACACAACACCCACACCAAAATGCCCCAAAATCTCACCATAAAGCCTTTTCGGTTCATTTTCGGTTATTGGTCTTTCATTTGTGTTTGAAAATGATGGAAGAGGTGTTTGATATGTATAAAACCAGATGTGTTAGAGTCTTGATTACATTGTTTAGAAGTTGTTTCTTGGTGTTGGAAGGCCTTAGACTTAGCTTTAGCTCTATGGATTCCCAAATTTTCTTGGTTTTTCCTCCTCCTTCTTCTTTTCTTCTTCTTTTTCTCTCCTCTCACTATGTCACGAAATATAGAGAAGAAATGGGAGGTTTAATTGCCATTTTTTTATAGAAAAAGTTAGTGGATAAAGCTTGTTTGAGAAGCCTCTTTAACCATGGGTTAGTTTGCCTCATTTTTGTTACTTTAATTTAACTTCGGTTCATGAAACTTGGTCACCAAGTTTGGCATAAATTCCTAGGTCTAACCACTTGAGTATATATATATATATATATATATATATGTATATCAAATACATTTTTTATTTAATTATAGGAGAAAATTCTAGTATTTTTCACATAGGTTCGTTTCTTGACTTTTTGAGCTTAATTCTTTTCTTAAACAACTTAGACTTATAATTTTTAATTTTTATTTTCAATATTAGAGTTTTAATATATTCTTGTGTAGTTTTCACTCTATCCTAGGTCTCGAGCTCGAAAAAGGTTAAACAGTCGGGTCGGTTCTTCTTACTAAACTTAAGTTCGAGATTTCATTTATTTTGAAATGTTCTTTCTTTTTTATTCGTATCTTTGAGTTTGGGTTATTACAATCTACCATCTTTTAAGAAATTTCATCCTTGAAATTTACATACCTTGCTCGAAGCGACGTGGATATTTCTCTTGATAAGGCTTTAAAGCCACAGTCCAAACTAATAGTTTCTAACACACGACCCTATTCAACAATTCAAATTGCCATTATATGCTAACACTCACCCTTAAACGGAAACAACAACTCAAAGCCTCTAAAGACCAACCCTCACCCTTACCAAGCTTTGCAGAAAACCTTTATAGGACTTATACATACACCCTTACCAGGCTCACACACACTCTCATAAGGAAAAACTCTTTTAGATTAATCATACCCTTCTATGGTGGTGCCTTCAAGAACACACGGTCCCCCACTACAAACTCTAGGTCGCATCTTCGATTATCCAGAGAAGGCACCACCATAGAAGGGTATGATTAACCTAGTTGGCTTTTTCCAATTAACTACTGCTTTCCCTTTGTTGGGTCCACTTGAACTCCTTCTTCGGATATAACATGACCCAAAAACACCACCTGATCCAACCAAAACTCACACTTACCAAATTTTACGTATAACTTGTGTTTCCTCAGGGTTTACAAAGAAATCTTCAAATATTCCCAATATTCCTCCTCACTCCGAAAGTATATTAGAATGTCATATATAAACATAATCACGAATTGGTCTAGAAAACTTCTAAACACTCGATTCATCAGGTCCATAAAAATGTCTAAAAACTCACAAATCACTGGTACCTCTTTTCTTCTATCTCTACGTCCATAACATTTGTCAAAAAACCCTTGGCAACCCCTCTTCAACATCTTTGAAGCCTTAATGGCCGACACGATACGAATAGGTATTCTACTCTTGTCCCGTTGGAAAACGAACTTCTCCTCCCCAGGTATCCTAAAGATTACTCTTTCCCTAAAACTATCTAGCAACGCATGATAGGATGACAATGAGTCTATCCCAAGAGTCAAGTCAAACTCAAACATAACCAAAGGTATCAAATCTACCAATATCTCCCTATCTTCTATCTTCAACACATAATCTTTACACACACTTTTAATTACGACTCTAGCCTTATGACCATCAAGACTAATATTACCGCTTGAACCTAATGCGTTACTAGGGCTAAGCATACCACATAGACAAAACACTCCACAGGTATATGCTTACCCATACAAACCCATTCACAACCCTCATCATAACATAATACACATTCGCATCTTTCCTTCACATACGTACCACTCTACCAACAGTCCTTTAATCGTACAATATTAACTCTTGATTCTAATATCTCTTACTAGCATCACTCAATCAGTTCACTCATTCTCTGCCACACAATCGAACTGAAAATCACTTTCGCTCTTTAACTATTTCATCTTACCTGCATTTTACCAAGACATTTGATTCACTCAAGGCCAATTACAAAAATCATACCCATTAATTCGTATAATCTCACTTACGCTTCTCCTATTCTTAACCAAATATTTATTCCTTCCACGTACTCACACAAAGTTGTTATGCAACTCCACTGAAAACAACAGAGTTATATCACTCCTCAACTTCTCATACATCGAGTCCACACATTCCCATGAGAAAATTTCTTCTCTATACAAGCAACATTTATGCACCAATCTAAGCAAGCTTGCCCTAACGAGTCACATCATAAAAGGTTTTCAAAAGTAACTTCCTAGCAACTCACACCGATACCACAACAGAAATTGAATACCAACTCCATAAGAGTTACATAGTCTAGACGTCAAATGAATATAAATCGATACTTAAAAACCTACCACATGAACAACTCGGTCTGTATGAAATGTGCATTCCACTCCTCAACTAATTTTTTTTAGCGTCAGCGAGACTAACGATTTTTATAAACTCCATAGTGTCCAAATCCTTGAATTGTTTAACTAAAGAGTTATCGGTCCTTCTGGCCCGCATTGCAATTCATCTTGTGCTATGTTCACCCGTCTCGCATGGTTCTTCATCTCGAGAACCATCATCCTTGTTCTAATCAGAAAACCCAGTCCCTTCTTAAACCTTTTACACCTTGTTTGTGATGCCCCATTTTTCAGGCACGTCGGGACATACATAAGTATAGATAAGGAGAATATTCTAACCATTCACTCATATTTACATATCATAAATATTATATCATTAAGAGTTTGGACCTGTTCATAAGTACATAACGATTACAATTTTATCAAAAAATTTAACAAAAAGAGAAAAGGGTAAAAACCCAATTCTTTAGCTAGCATTGTCGGGGTCCACCAGCTCCTGCCACTCACTCCGTTGTTTAATTCCATCTTTTTCTTCAGGGGAAACTTTCTCAAGGAACTCATTACACTCACCTGTGGCACGAATGCCATGAGCCAAAGCTCAAAAGTAAATTCGCTAAACCTTCTAACAAACTCACTATAAAATATCTTACAATACATATCGTATAACACCCAATACAATTTAAGGTTATGGAGAGAAACAATTTAACATTTACGACAGGGTAAGTATGTACATAAATAAATGTGCTAATGCGTGATGCAAATGGATGCAATGTAGAGACCCAACACGATTATAAATCAACCAATCAAATTTTGAGTGACACCATTATGTTCCTGTGCGTTAGGCTCCTGTACACCAACGTTCCTGATCACAACGACGTATAACAGACGTTCGGCTCAAGACGTGGCACGGCTTAGGACATAGCACGGCTCAGGACGTATATGACCCAAAGTCGATCATACCTAACACGTTAATTAGAATGGCACCATTACGTTCCCGTATGTTAGGTTCCCGTACATCAGCGTTCCCGATCACAGCGGCGTATAGCGGCTGTTTGGCTCAAGACGTGATACGACTTAGGTCGTAACACAACTCAGGACGTACATGGCCCAAAGTAAACATATCAGTATAATAACCCAAATGGTACCACTACGTTCTCGTACGTTACCTTCCCGTACATCAGCGTTCCCGATCACAACAGCGTTTAGCAACTATTCGGCTCAAGACGTAACAGGGCTCAAGACGTATATGGCCCATTTTCAAATGCCACTTCTATAATCTAACCATAACTCAAAGAGCGATGGAAACCAAATTCCCATAAATAAGACTAAGGTACAAAATAGCCAAAAATCAATGTACGTGATGCAACCCACAAGATGCCCCAAGTGCAATGCAATGCAATGATGCTTATGGTACAACAACTCGCATCTTGAAATACAACTTAACAATAGCATGGTATGAAACTAAACATGGCATGCCGCACAAATCAACATAGCGTAAAGTACAAGTCTTTAAAGCATAAGGTACAACTCACTGAAGCATAAAGTACAATATGCGTATCATAATCTACAATTCATGTTATATGGATCTAACCTATTGATATGGTTTATAATTATCAAATTATTAATTTCATACACCAATTATTCACATAAATCAATTAAAGTCCATATATTTAAATTCCATAAAGTAACATGCCACTTATACACTTAACCAAATTTAACTAAATGATTAATTATCAAATTTAAAGTTATAACAGTGTTTTGAGGTATCTAGATATGGATTTAATTTCTAATTTTTAAAAACTATTTAGATAAAAATATTTTCTACAACTTTTATGTTTACTATTAAGATTAGATCCTAGGAAAAAATGTCATTTATTTTAATTAAGTGAAAACTATTCAGCACTTTATAGAAAAAAGTGCAGAATTTGGGCCTATGTTAGCCATGGCTTTGGGGCATCAATTCAAGGGATATGGGTATAATATTTGGGGAGGTTTTATTTTAAGGTGTTCCCTACAAGTTTTATGTTTTGTTCTTGGGCTAGTTGTTTGGAACAAGTTGGTGATTTTGGCCAATTTATAATGTGGGTTTAGTCAGCCTAAAAAGGATATGCAAAACCTGTACTCAACAGAGAAGTCAGAAGACCTTTGGGGTACCATTCGAGGGTATTTTGGGCTAATGTTTGCTCAATATCTAGTTTAATATGTTAGCTACAGTTTTCATGATTACCACTTTTGGATTTGGCTATTAAAAACTTAGGGTTGTGGTCTCACGAAAATGTGTGACAGAGAGCTCTGTCAGTCACTAAATCCTAATAGTGCCTTTGGGAAGGGTTTTTACCTATCAAGACTTCATAAGTTTGGCTCAAGTTTGGTGGACAGTAAGATAAACATATCCTCTACTAGTTTTATATTTTTTCCCAAGCTCGATTCTCACTCTAACCTTGTGTTTTTAGGTCTGCAACTCATAATGTTAAAATCTGACACTCTTTGGTAAAAAGGGTTTATCTGGAGTTCTATCCAACGAAATTACTTCAAACCAATTTTGTATGAAAGATAACTTAAACATCTAGGTGTGGACATAACAATCACATTTAGATCGTTTTTATGCATTTAGTTATGTTATTTTAAAATTCGTAGCAGTATGTTGGTATGCCCAGAAAATCAGCTTATCTAGAGTTTTGATAACTTAGCTCATATTGTGTATTTTCTTTGCATGTATGTCATATACTCATACAAACCAAAGTTCCAAAACCTATTTAAGCCATAAAACTCAAAAATACTCACATATAAGCACGTGCAGTACTTAATCATACTTAAACAATCCATCATCTACTCCTACGACACCTTTTTAAGTGAATCATTATTTATTATTCTTAGGATTAATTATAGAGATGGATTGATGGTTGTTTTATGAGAGAATGACATAAGGTTTTAGGGGATTTACTTACCTTATTTGAAAACCTAAGAGTGGAGGGTGGCTAGAGGACTTGGCTTTGGTGTCTCCTTAGTCTCCAATGACCTATTCCATTGGACCCTCCCTTTTTTTTCTTCTCCTTTCTTCTTTTCTCCTCCTCAAGATACTTAGAAATTTTCTGGAGTTCCCTCTCTCTCTCTCTTTACCTAATTTTTTAAAGGAAAGAAAGACTCCAAGGGCTTGGTTTATATAGAAGGGAAGGTTGGTAGATTTAATTATCGTTTGAAAGGCTTTTTTTGAATTTTGGTGAGTTTTCATTGGTTGCATGCAAGGTGGTGCTCTTCTTGAGATATTTTGAGATCTAAAATTTATAGAAAATCATAGGGGAATTTGGCCAAGGTGTTATTTGGTTGATTTTTTTGCTCAATTTTTTCTTTAAGTGCTTATTTAGTGGTATTTTGGCACTACATTGTTCAAGAAAGTATTTTTAAAATTGATTAAATGTATGTTTTTGGTCTTCTACCTTACTAAAATGAATTATTTGAGTGTTATTATTATTCTAGTTTATAAGAATGTTAACAATAATTAATTGTTTGAATGTAGACAATTAAGTTACTTTAAGCTACTTTGACTAGATGTGACTTTTTGACCTATTTAAGTGTATAAGAACTTTAATAATGATTTGTTTTTCTTTGTTGGTCTATAATATTATATTATTATGTATATTACTTGTATAAAAAATCTTGGGTCATAATAATGCTTAATTTAAGCAATATTGTCTCATTTTTTGAGCTTAAAAAATTTAAGAAGTCACATTTTGGGTACAAACTCCAATGTGGCTGGCCACTAGGGATATTTTTGTCTTTTTTGATGTTATTTTGTCTTTTATTACTTAATTGTATTTAAATATCTAATTTAGGATGTCCATGTATCAAAATTTAGATTTTTAAGACTATTTGTTGTACTATGAGCAAAATGGTCATTTTACCCTAATTATGAAAATTTTTATTTTTAATTTTATATTTTATGTTATTTACTTAATTTAAGCTATCTTGAGATTTTTTTGAGTATAATGGCTTTACCTCTGAATATTTGATCTTTTTAGAATTTTTGGGTCAAATTAGGGTTTCGGGTTGACCTAGGATTTTTCATCCTTCTAGCGACCTAAGATCTCATCAGTTAACCATCGCTAATACTAGGGTTTGGGTTGGATCGCTGCACGGTGTGGCGTTGGGATTTTTGAGATTTATGGAAAATGATAAAAAAATAAGAGAATTCAAAAATATTTAGAAAATATTTTAATACCTTGAAAATCAAATTTTGAAAACCCATTTTGTTGAAAATAGAGTCGTCGCCACTTAGTTTTTGAGAAAAACTAAGAAAAACAAAAATGGTTACTGATCTTTAAAACGTTAACCAGAGAAAGAGGGTTCGGGGGCTAATTACGAATTGGAAAAGGTGTTAGGTACCACGTTCGTCCAACCGTAAAGTTGACCTCTACTAATCATCATTGGTTCTTTAATATGATTTATCAAATGCATACAAATAAAAAAAAGTGAAGGTAAAGAAGGAACATTCAAAATCAAATATGAAAATTACATAAAATATATGCATAGAACTCCAAATTAGAACAGAAAAGGGATAAAATCCTAAGTCCTACAGCATGTAATTTCTAACTAAATGATACATCGAGCACACCCACATGCAATATTATTGAAACAACCTAAACTAACAAGGTTTAAATAAAAGAGCAAACACATATTAGAAATTGTTTAAATTACCTAAACATGAATTTGCTACAAAAATAAGGTAAACTATTTTAAGCATGACACTGAACTAACATGCATAAATCATCAAAAGCATAACTAAAACAAAAGCATGTGAAATTCCTAAATTAAAAAGAAAATTTATTAACAAAGAAATTAGACATAAAAGAGTGCTTAAAAATTTAGAGAAAAAGAAAGTAAAGAAAAAGTTATAAAAGAAAAGTAAAATAAAGGAAGGGTTGGAAGATGCTATTAAACTATTAAAAAAAACTTAACTATTCATATTTTATATTTTAAAGAAAACAAAAGAAAATAAGAGAAAAAGAAAGCAAAAGGGAAGAAAAATGCTATAAATGAAATCTAACTTAAAATACTTTTTATGAGTTTCTTGGGCTTAATAACATGAAAGAAAATGATGCTAACATTAAAGAGAAGTAAAAGAAAAGAAAAGTGCAAAAGAAAAGAAAAATAAAGCTACTAATAAAGAGACAACAAAAGAAAAGAAAATGTAACATTGCAAAAAAAAATAAAACTAGTAATAGAGAAAAAAGAAAATAAAGTGCTAGAAAAGGGCATTATACTAATAGAAAAAAATGAAATGAAAATAAATGCAAATAAAGAAAATTAAACTAATACTAGAAAGATAAGAGAAATTAAATACAGTTAACTCGAATGTAAAATGTAGTATTAATTACTACATTAACATAAATGTAAGTGCATTATTATAATAATTAACAACATTAACAAGTTGAAATTGTCAAAATATATTAGCACTATTTAATGAATTATTAAATAATAATAATGTACTTAGTGTAAAAGTGTAACTAAGAAAATAATTAAAATAATTAAATTACATGAGGTAATGTAAACAACAAGTAAATTTAACTACATAAATAAAGGAAATGCGTGAATTGAACTTTGAATTTAATTCGATCACCCCAAAAGAGAGGAAATGGAGTTAGAAAGATCGATGATCTAAACAAAATACCTGAATTGCTTAGAAATTCTCAAAGTAGGGGAATGTGTTTCAATGGTCCAATTCTCGGGTGGTGATCCAAGAAAGACTTTCAATGTAGGTGTCGGAGGTTCAGATCTCGAAATTTTGACAGGGCTTCGGCGTCGGGACTTGGAATTGCTCGACAACTCGGCAGAGCTTCTCTCACTAATTTTTTGTCCTTGAACTTGAAAATGTACCAGGGGTACGGTATTTATAGAATTCTTCAACTAATGGGGTGTTGCCACGTTTTGGGACACGTCGGCCATTTGGAGTTGGCGGTCGCAAGGTTTAATATGGCGATCGCCATGTTTAAAAGAAGTTCCACAAAATTCTATTGGTGGTCACTACAATGAGAGTTGGCGGTCACCAGGTCAAAGGTGGCGATCGCCACTTTTGGCTAAGGTTTTCAAGAAGTTCTATTGACGGTCGCCATAATGAAAGTTGGCGGTCGCCATGTTGGAATGACTTGGATAGCAGGTTATCGACGTTTCAACAAACTTTCATTGGTTTTAAGGTTTTCGGTTCAAATACTTCATTTGGATCACTTTTTGAGGATCGAACTGAAGCACTATTCTAGTTGTTTTCATCATCGGATTCACCTAAGATTGGGCAGGGTCAAATTGGGATATCTATAGTTGTCCATCTTTGATATAACTTGCATAGCAACGCGTGATACGGGTTATATCAACGATCCAGAGATAATCGGCATTTGACCGAACCGTCAATCTTATGTTACAAACACACAAGCATGTATATGATATTGGTCGTACTTGAATTTTCATTAAGCTACCTACGTACCCCTTTGCTAGGGATCAGATCAAAACGTAGTTCCTGGGGCAAAATGTAAGGATGCAAAATAAGAACATGATGCATATGCTAACATGAACAAATGCTAACAAGATGTAGATACTGGTGTAAAATGTGATTGACCAAATCCTAGAGATCGAGTCAAGATTTAAAGGAAGCATGAACGGGTGAGTCAAAAATCGAGTTAAGATCTAAGAACTTAGTTAGAGATAAAATAATTAAAAGGATTGAGTTAAGATCCAAGAAATTACTTTAACCGAAAAGCGACAAGGAACTGATGGGTCGAGTTAAGACCCAACAATTCGGAACAATAGTGAGGTAAAAATAATTAAAAACCAAGTTACGGCTTAAAATTAAATTTATCGAAAAGAGAGACCACGAATTAATAGGTCGAGTTAAGACTTAAAATATGGCACAAGGCACTGGGTAAAAAATAATTAAAAGCCAAGTTACGGCTTCAAATTAAATTTATCGGAAAGAGAGATCATGAATTAATAGGTCGAGTTAAGACATAAAAAATCGGGACAAGGCGGAATAAAAATAACTAAAAGCCAAGTTACGGCTTAAAATTAAATTTATCGAAAGGAGAAAATACCTGAAAAAGAAGGATTTAAAATACAAAAAACTATTTTTAAAATTATTTCTAAACACACAAGATTTTCTCAAAGTATTTTTAAGAAATACCCGAGATTATTTTTAGAAAAACACACACCAAGTAAGAAACCATGTTTCCTAAAGGATGTTTTGTAAATGTAAAAAAATAAAATAAAAGAACACTCCAAATAAAGAGGAAATAAAGAAAGAAATAATGAAATAAACATATATAATAAAAACCCTAAAAGAGCCTCCAAAAACTCTAAAATCTCAGGATTTGATAAACTGACACAGGGCCGCTAACTTTGGAGTTGGCGGTCGCTATGACAGATGTGATGTGACGGTTGATAACATGGAGGTCGCCAGGACTAAATCCTTCTAACACGGCAGTCGCCCATGTAAAACCCCTACAACATGGCAATCGCCATGTGCCGCTTTAAAAACCTGGCGGTCCCTCAAATTGGAGTTGGCGACCGCCAATTCTAGGGGCGCATCCGGCCCTTTAAGGCGCGCGAGGTGGCTCATTTGCTTAGTCCACTTTCTCTCTCTAGTTCTCCTTCTCTCTCAACCTTCTCTTAAACTCTCTCTTGCTCTCCTCTCATCTTTTAGCCTTTCGTGCCCTTTGCTTCTTACTTTTCCCTACGACGCGATGTTTACACTACTATTCGTGATTTATTTCCTTTTCATGGAGGGCCAAGGCCATGGGGATGATGACTTGGGGGCACGACAAGGCCCCTCCGCCGCTGGGAATTCTTCTACGAGGACTCTCAGAAGTACGATTTCCAGTTCTCCTGCCGGTGGGGTCACCTCCACGCAGCTTTCTGCTATTATAGACACTCTTGTATTCGAGGCGGAGCGTGCTTCCCGTCAGGCTGAGGAGGAGGCACGAGCAGCTATCGAGGCACAGGAAACTGTAGATGTTGCTGCTGAGATCGCGATGGCCGACTTCTTGGACTTTGATGCTGGAGAGGGTCACCCAGCACCCTTCGATCCGCATACGTATGCTCCAGTACCTCATCGCCTAGTTCCACGCGGGATGAGATGCTACGAGCCTCCTATCGATGCGGTTGCTGCCGATGTCCTTCTGTAGGAGTCCGACCATCATATATCACGCCAGTGCCCATTGGTAAGTTTCCCAAACTTATTTACTCAATACCAAAGCATGTTTTTATGATATATATATATATCAAACGTAGACGCATGCCTAGGATCCCCCATATGATGATGAATGATGATTTATTTTGATAATTTATTTTAATGTGGATGATGATTCATGTGTGATATTTGGGATTTGAACTTAGCTTAGGTACCTTTGCAATGGAGATTGAAATAGTAGAGACACTAGGATTTGAAAAAAAAAAGTGACGATTATTGTAGTGAAAATCACAAAAGGCTTGAATTTTTTGCTTTTTTTTTTTACATAAAAACTAAAGGGGTAATTTTCAAAAATCTTAAAAAGTTAGAGGCAATTTTGTCAAAAATTCTAAAATTTGAGACAAATTTTTCATAAACTCTAGAAATTTAAGGGTCATTTTTCAAAAATATCTTTAAGAGAAAGAAAACCAAGAAAATTTTTGAAAAATCCTGAAAAAGTTGTGAAAATTTTTAGAAAATCCTATAAATTTTTAGAAAATCTTAGAAATTTGAGAAAATATTTTAAGAAAGTCCTAGAAATTTGAGAGAAAATTTTTTTTTAAAAAATGTTAAAAAATTTAGAAATTCCTAGAAATTTTAGGAAGATTCTTTTTAGAAGATTGTGAAAAAATTTCAAAGATTTCTAGAAAATTAATCCTAAAAGGTTAAGGCGAAAGGGGAAAAATACAAATATTAAAGGGAAGATATATTATTTTTATAGAATGATTAATACAAAAAGATAGAGATTTGCTTGGCACACCAGGGCTTGGGATTTCTTGTCTTTTACTAAGACGTGCAAAAAGAAAAGAATCGTCATCTACACACAATCCTAGGGTTAGTTAGATTTTCCTGCCGTACAAGGGCTTAGGGTGCCTAGATTTCTAGGGCTTGAAAGAATCGAAGGGTCGTCACTTACACATGAACCTAGGGTTAGGGTGCCTAGTTTTCTAGGACTTGAAAGAACCGAATGGTCATCACTTACACACGAACTAAGGGTTAAAGTGTCTAGTTTTCTAGGGCTTGAAATAACCAAATGGTCGTCACTTACATACGAACCTAGGGTTCGGGTGCCTAGTTTTCTAGGGCTTGAAAGAACCAAAGGGTCATCACTTACGCACGAACCTAGGGTTAGGGTGCCTAGTTTTCTAGGGCTTGAAAGAACCGAAAGGTCGTCACTTACACACGAACTTAGGGTTAAGATGCCTAGTTTTCTAGGACTTGAAAGAACCAAAGGGGCATCATTGACACACGAACCTAGGATTAAGGTGCCTAGTTTTCTAGGGCTTGAAACTAGGGCTTGAAAGAATCGAAAGGTCATCACTTACACACAAACCTAGTGTTAAGGTGCCTAGATTTCTAGGACTTGAAAGAACCAAAGGGGTATCACTTACACACGAACCTAGAATTAAGGTGCCTAGTTTTCTAGGGCTTGAAAGAACCGAAGAGTCGTCACTTACACATGAACCTGGGGTTAAGGTGCCTAGTTTTCTAGGACTTAAAAGAATCGAAATGGCGTCACTTACACACGAACCTAGGGTTTGGGTGCCTAGTTTTCTAGGGCTTAAAAGAATCGAAGGGTCGACACTTACACACAAACCTAGGGTTAAGGTGCCTAGTTTTCTAGTTCTTAAAAAAACCGGAGGGTCATCACTTACACACGAACCCAGGGTTAAGTTGCCTAGTTTTCTAGTTCTTAAAAAAACTAAAGGGTCTTCACTTACACACGAACCTAGGGTTAAAGTGCCTAGGTTTCTAGGGTTTGAAAGAACCGAAGGGTCGTCACTTACATATGAACTTAGGGTTAGGGTGCCTAGTTTTCTAGGGCTTGAGAGAACCGAAGGGTCGTCACTTACATACAAACCTAGGATTTTTTATTGCTTTTGGTTATCTACTACATATTTCATGTGCTTAATATGCTCTTTATATATCTTCTATTTGTCTTCTCTTTTCAGGCTGGTTACCATGTCCGTGGTTTCAGAGGTTTCGCCTCGGGGGAG
Organism: Heliamphora exappendiculata; assembly: GCA_034768845.1. Lineage (NCBI taxonomy): Eukaryota > Viridiplantae > Streptophyta > Magnoliopsida > Ericales > Sarraceniaceae > Heliamphora > Heliamphora exappendiculata. The sequence goes on along the minus strand of JAOTRH010482571.1, from coordinate 4,982 downwards.
GTTTGGAGTGGGCATGATGTCCTCCCTACTCCCAACCGGGTTTATATTGACGTCTCTAGTTTTTCTCATTTCATTATTGGGTAGGACGAGTAATGACCGGGTATGGTTGACAGCTCTGGCGGAGCTGTGGTGGGATACCACAAACACCTTCCTTTTCACCATCTTTGAGGCTACCTTGATGCCTCTTGACTTTGCTCTCATCACCGACATCCGGGTTGGAGGGGCCCCTATTCCTTTCGGCCCTACCATTGCTCGTTTTGCCGATGGCTTGATGTACTTCCTTGGAGTTGTTCCCACCCAGATGGACAGAGACCGGGTTCGATACACCTGGTTCTTCGAGAGATTCAGACATTTCCACCACACCGACCCCCGCCACTACGAGTGGGTCGCCCGAGGCTTCCTGATGTATATGTTTGGTACCTCCTTGTTCTCTAACAAGGAGAACACCGTTCATTTGCATTACTTAAGTGGCCTAGCTCGTCTTGATCGGGTCGCTTCATATGATTGGGGAGGCGTTGCTCTAGCTACTCTCTACAACTTCATGAGGACTCTCACTCGGTTTCCCAAAAAGCTCAGCATCGGGGGATACTAGAGGGTTTGGGAGGTATGATTTTAGTTTCTGCGCTCTTCAATTCATTTCTATCTTTTATTATCCATTATCTTCGTGCTAGCATCTTTTTTTTTTTTGCAGCTATGGACTAATGAGTTCCTCGGGCTTCACGTCCCAGCAAACTCTACAGCGGGCCCTCTAGTTATTTCCCGTGCAGCCCGGTGTTCCCGAGGGCTGAAGGGGAAGAAGGTCGGGGGAAGGACATTGACTGATTCTGGGTCTCACTGGACCGATTGACTCCCAATCAGGTATTATTATTTCTTGATAATGCACTGTATATAAAATTCTGCATTAGACTTCTCATTATACTACACTGCACTGTACTGTACTATTTTTGTTCTTTTCTGCTCTACACATTGATTACTGTACATTGGCTGTTATCATACACTACACCATTCATTGTATTGTGCAGGTTCACTAGGATGTCTGGAGAGGGGTAGAGGATCGGGCTGGTGCAGATCTGATGCGTAGCCGAGATCTCATTTCGAGACGAATTCTACTGGAGGGTCCATTCGGACGAGAGTATTATCTAGGAGAATGGGTGGTTCGCCAGTGGCTTGGCCTAGATCACTTCTGGATCCCAATGGTCCCTCCAGCCTGTATGCGCTGGACCGATCACTTGAGCCAGATAGATCTTCTATTGGAGCTAGTGGGGACGCATGCTGCGGAGCTGCTGGTGCCTGAGGGGGACTACACAGCCTGGGCTCAGTCCCATATGTTAGGACCACTAGGTCCTCGTCAAGCTGCACCTAGTGGCAGGAGGAGGGGACGAGCGCAGCAGGCTATCGATGTTGCTGCAGGAGCTGGAGCTGGAGCTGCTACAGGAGCTGGAATTGCTGCTGCTACTGGAGCAGCTGGGGCTGGGGTTGTCGAGGTTCCTTGGACCGTATCGGTCTTTATTGTTGGGTACCCCTTTGACATTCCTATCCCAGTCCCTCTTGCTCTGGAGTTTCGACCGTTGCATGCTCAGGATTACTTCTTTTCACTACTTTCTTTTCTATTATTCCTCTATTAGTTTGCTTAGTCTTACATTTCCTTGGACAGGCAGATCAGGCCTAGTTGGACCGCCTCATGCTGGTGGTGAGCGAAATGTGGACTCTGATTCGCCAGCAAGATGCGGCTTTGCATGAAGCTGGGGTCCCCTTTGTCCCTCTACCGGTGAGTATTTTCCTTTTGATTTCATCGTTCTATTCTGTATCATCCTCTTATTCTTGCTTCTTTCTACAAGCACCAGTTGCTGCTATCGGCGTAGTACCACCACCGGCTCCTGCCCCAGCACGTGAACGTGGGTCTCGTGCTACTTCTTCTAGAGCCCGCTCCCAAGGATCTGTCTCTTTTGCTCGGAGCCGCACCAGAGTTGCATCCTCTTCTTCAGACAGTGACAACGGCAATGATTTTGATAGAATCTTTGAGGATGACAGCTCGGAGGAAGCTGGTCCGTCTTCCCACCAGGTCCGCCCGAGGCACCACCGAGAGACAGAGCTCCTCCCTCCCTTTACTTTTAGATACACTTTATTTTTGGTTTTCATGGGCCTGCGTGCCCCAGCTTGGTACTGTTATGGGCCTACGTGCACCTGTTATTGTATATTGGGCATGGATGCCCCAGTTTTCACATTGTTACATTCTATCACTTTTGGATGCATTTTCGGGCCTTCATGCCATTTATTGCTTCTCGTGTTTATCTGTTTGTATGACTTTCCTTTACTTGCTGCTCAAATTGTCATAATGTAAAATATGAATGTCAAAATCTACACAGAATGCAGAAACCAAAAATTGATACATGCTTGCCACCTTTTAACATGGCGGTCGCCAGAATCAACATGGCAGTCGCCATTTTCCATAAATGGTGACATGGCGATTGCCAGTTCCAACATGGCAGTTGCCTGGTCAAAGAGATGATGTCACTGTACGGTTCCCTTCCAGGTTGGCGGTCGTCACTTTCATGGTACTTTTTCTTTTTTTTTTTATCTCCAGCCTTTTACCGCTTTATAAATACAACCCTGGAGGCCCCATTTTCTGTTGTTCTGACCCAGATGACTAACCCCCTTTCTTCATGGATTGAGACATTCTCCCATATCAAACTTTTAAACTTCGCCCCTTTCGAATCGACTCCTTATTTCTTCTCTTGGCCATAAAGGTTAACGGGCCTCTGCTGAAAGCGGCTGCTTAGTTATGGGACCCATAATCTCACGTCTTTCGGTTTGGCCTTGAAGAGCTATGCCCTACTGTGGAGGAGTTTGCTGCTATTTTGGATCAGACTCTGCGGAGTCCCGTTATGGTTCCCACTTTTTTCCTTTTGACTTGTCAGCAGGTGATACAGCTCTGTGGCCTGTCTAGGATGGAGGCCTCTCTTCTGACATAGGATGATTGTCTGGACATACGCTGGATCATTGACAAATTCTTTTCTTCTGTCTTCTTGCCTAGTATCTTCTTATCCCTTCTGATGGAAGGGTTAGTTGTATATTAGTTGACATTGCTGGCCATATGTGGATGGGGAAAAACTTTGTACCACTTGTCCTAGCCGAGACGCTACTGGGTCTAGATGATGTCCATCGTGGTGAGACCACTACTTTTGCTGGTATCCCCTCACTTCTTCATGTAAACTTCAAACTTTTATCAGACTTTTGTCATATTGTAAGGCTTTTCCTTCACTGTTCTAACTCTTGTTGCAGATCCAGCTGATAGAGAAGGTAAATCTTGTACAAAAATTACCTACTGATAGACACAGTGCTGCAACTTTCTTTTATCGCCCCTGCTATCAGATATGCAATACCGAGACATCCTGACGACAGTACCTCTCATCTCTTACTGACCCAGATATTACTTGGGAGTGCCCTTGGTGGCAGATCCCTGTCATGACTCTGATTACTATGTATCACCCTGGTGTCTTATTGATTGGTCTGGATCAAACTACCTTCTATTACCCCAATTGGATCATGCGACAGTTCGGTCGTAGCCAGATCATCTTTCCTAGTATCCAAGGCCGTCTATTCTCATCTGTGCTGTGGGCTCCATTTTTAACACTGTATCAAAATGCTTGGCCATCTCGTTCATGGATGAAGATGCAGGAGCTATAATGTCCCGAGATTTCTATAGAGTACAAAACATGGCTGATGCGAGATCAGGAGAAGAAAGATAAAGAAGAAGAAAAACAAGCAGCAAAATGGAGAAGGATTTGAGGCCCCTGCTTTGTCTTAAAAATTTCATAGCTTTCCTCCATTATTTGTAGAGTTTAGGACTTGTGTGCCCTCCCTTTAAAAACTTTGTAGCTCTAATTAAAGTAATGAAAGACTCCCACTTTATGTTTAAGATGGTTCAAATTTATCCAAAGTTTTTATTATCAAAATTTCAAAAATTAATTTGCGCTGGTCTTACTTAGATTCAAAGATGGTTAAAAATAAAGAATATGGCCAGAGTTCTTAAAAGAAGCTTCCTACGTATCCCAAAAAGATGGAGTCATGCCATGACATAGTTCGGGCTTAGTTTTCACTGGGTATTGACACTCTCCTTTTGTAATGCCCTAACTTTTGCCAAGGTCGCCCTTTCGGATTTTCAACCTTACGGGCTGCTCTAACTTTTTTCTGAGTTATCTTTTCGGTTTTTAACTCAACGAGCTTTTACTTTCACTTTATTTTTACCTTAAGGATAGTACTTTTTGAGTTGATCGAGATTAACTGGAGTAGAAAACACATTGCCATCCAAATCTATAATGATGACTACACCACCGGTCATGATAGTTTTGATGAGAAACGGTCCAGACCAGTTCGGCTTAAACTTGCCTCTCGGGTCGAAGATAGGAGCTCTAATTTTCTTAAGAACCAGATCTCCTTATCTGAGATCTCAAGTTTTGACCCTCTTATTGAATGCTCGAGCTATCCTCCTTTGATAACATTGTACATGAAACAGAGCCTGTAGTTTTCTTTCATCAAACAAGAGAAATTCTTCCATCCGGTTCCTCTACCACTCTACTTCTGAAATATTAGCCACGGCCACTACTCTTAGTGAAGGGATTTCCACCTCAATGGAAAGTACAGCTTCCATCCTGTACACTAAAGAGTATGGCGTAGCTCATGTTGAAGTTCTAATTGACATCCTGTATCCCCAAAGTGTAAACGGTATGTTAGATCTAGGCAACCCAAGAGAGGGGGGGGGGTGAATTGGGTCTTTTCTAGCAATAAGAAAATTAAAACCTTTTCAGAAATCTTTTAATATTGCAATAAAGTAAGGTATGCAAGTATATAATCAATGCAAATATTAAAAGATAAGCGATAGAGAAATAGAACCAGACACTAGGAATTTATAGTGGTTCGGCTTTATCCTAATCTACATCCACTCCTCAAGATCTCCCTTGAGTATTTTCACTATTCAGAAT